>WEKX01027547.1:38491-70402 GCA_013390025.1 Pitta sordida
GTGAAGTGCAAGAGGGCTGACTGTATTACTGTTTAGCACAGCCAGACTTGTTCCCTAGAAAACAGAGAACTCATACCATGAGGGATGAAGTGAATGGCAATATGACTGCTCAGTGGTGTTTCAATTCCATTCTCTGTGGTCTCTTTGAGAACCAGAGACTATTTCATGCCACTGAGTACAAATATATTTCTTTAATAAAAAGAAGGGTGTAATTTAACCCAGTTCTGGGCAGTGGGAGGTATTTGCTGCAGAGGCCTCCACAAAAACCTGACTGAGTTAATCACCCTCATTCTTCCCAACATAAAGAATTTTGCAGTAAATCCTTGTCTTGTACTGGATGGTGCAAGGAGCTGTCATGTTTTTTTCCAATCTTAGTGCTGGAGACTTTGATGCTGTATGTCCACATTGGTGCTACTTGTGTTTTTGATGGTGACTCCTAATAATGTCAACTCCTTTCTGACTAATTTCAGGGTGCTACCATCCATAGATCTTATGGAGAGTGGAGCAACCCATTATTTGCTCTTCCAGGCCACCACAGCGGTTTATCACTGTATTATCATCAAATTTTTTTTTCTGTTATTTTTGCTTTTGTGCTTTTTAAGCTTTTAACCCAGCTACAAAGAACACATTATTAAAAAGTGGAAGGTCATTGAAAGGTTGTCATGAACCATATGCCTCAAAGAAAAACAGAAGTGGTGATACTACTTCTGATAGTGTTGTAGAGGTTGACAACAAGCTCATATTCTCTGTGTTCTTGACAGAAAAGGCAGGCTAACTTTGACAATTATATTTTGACAGGCATATTAAAAACAAAAAAAACCCCTCCACAAATAATAAAACCCCCTAAACCCTATTTGTGCCACTGATGGTATTTAAAAAAAGAAGTAAGAATCACATTTAAATATGGTGATGTCAGAAGACTTCCATCGTGGTCAAACACAGGTATAAAAACTCATTGTCCCAGATCTCCTTCTTCCCATTTCAATCTTCAATTTTGTGTTTCCAGATTGTACTGTCACTTAAATTTTTTATTTCATGTGACCATTGTTTTCCCCCATATAAACTTCCTTTCCTGTTTTAATCATAAAGATTAAGTTCTCTTAAAAGAAATACATGTTTGTTGGATTGGTGAATTGGGTTTTATTGCACTTTGCTGCTCTCACTACAGCATAATGTATGAATAAGGAGAATGTTTTAGTAATCAGTTCAGCTACATGCTTCAACTGCATCAGTAATAATATTTTCTATATATATTTAAGCTCATTACAGAAAACATTTGCAATAGTAAGAAGGGCACTTAGCTTTACCTTTAATCTACTGACTGACAGATCACCTGTCATTTGATAAAAGTGACCAGTTACTAAAGCCTGTATGTAGTTATGCCTTAACATAGCTAAAAGTCAAATCTTCCCTCCTGATGAATCAGTCGAAGGGTGTGCAAAAGGTCTCTTAATTGATTTAATATATACTACCCTAATAAATGATTATTTAGTTTGATTTATATGTTTTTAAAATGTCAAAAGGCAAAAAAAACAGAAGGAAAAGAGGAAGCTAAAGGCCCATAGAGGTGCTGCTTAAGCTGTCAAAGCAGTACTGTGCTGTTTACTTAATTTTGTTAGTTTTGTTCAATACAGTAAACCCTTGCATATTTGCAGTCAGCATTGTTGCAGTTTCGATTAATTGCAGTTTATTTTTCAGCGAAAAGTGGGTTTGCACGCCTGCGTGGATAGCACCGTGAACTCAGTCAGCTCATTAATATGTAATGAGCTCATGAATAAGTGAGCTCTGCCCGTCACCCCTGCCCCTTGCNGAAAATATCATGCCGCTAAGATCTGAGGCTGCTATATGGGGAATGTGAAGTGCAAGAGGGCTGACTGTATTACTGTTTAGCACAGCCAGACTTGTTCCCTAGAAAACAGTNAGTGAGCTCTGCCCGTCACCCCTGCCCCTTGCAGTTTCTGAGTGCCCTCCATTTTCACTGTTTAAGGGGAAGGGGAACCGCTGCCATCGCTGTGGAGCTGGGACAGCTGCCAGAGCAGTTATGGGCAGGCAGCGTGGAGGGAGCGGAGGCCCCCAGGGTTTTTGTGTAGCTGGCACTGTTCTCTGCTGGGCTGCAGGAGGGAGTCACCATTGTGTGTGTCTGTGTGTGAGAGTGGGAGCAGGAGGCACCTTCCCCCTGCCCCCACAGATCCCATGGATCCCTCTGTGACACCCTTTGTTGCCGGGTCAGCGAAGGGAAGGGCAGCCCTGTGGCTCCCGCACCTGTGAGGCAGCACCTACTTTCCCTCTGTGCCACCCCAGGGGCTGAGACCCACCGTCTCCCAGCTCCATGCCACACCACAGCCAGTCCCAGCCAAAGCTGATGATAGGGAGCTGGTCATACAGCCACAATCTGAAACAGTTTTTGGCACCATGCCTCTACCCTCTCCCAGAGCTGGGGGGCGAAACCTCCTACCACTCCTGGCACACATGGGCATTCCCCAACAGCTTCATCCCACCCTGGGAAAGGCCAAAGGGCCTATTTGTCAGGCCAGTCCTTGTGGAGGTTCAGGAAGTTCAGTCACTGTACCCCCTCTCCTCCTCTGTGCCCGCAGAGCCAGGCGGCTCCCACATCTGAGGCCCGGCGGAGCCTAGGGGCCACACCAGGGCCATGCTCACCCCTGCCCGCGCCCCGCTGCCTAACACAGCAGCCACCCACTCGCCTCGCCAGAGTGCAGCCGTGTCAAGCGGCACCCAGGTGACCGACCAAAGCGAGCCAGTGTTTTCTCAGTGCAGCTTGGTGCCTTCGCTATGTTTGATCACATTTGAGTTGAGTTTAAATACAGCTTCCTGGCTGGGAGGGCATTCCCTCAGGTCTCCTGGGGTGGCATAGAGTGGTGGGTGGTCCTGGAAACCCTCTCTAGAGCTCAGGAGCAGAGGGGGCATGACTACAGGCACAGCCTAATTGAATATTCATGGGTTAACTATCTTCTTGGATTTCATCATTCACGCCTTCTTCTCAGACCCGATCCCCTATGAAAAGCGAGGTCTCACTGTACATTTTCCTTTAAATTACTTTTCTGTTCAATATCGCCCTTCCATGCTCAGAAAATAATCTACTTTTAGTTGGTGTTTGCAATTTAAACATATGATTTAGTAACTGTGTTAGGAATTTTTTTTGTGTTAGTCAGGTACAGAATCATTGACTATATGGGATACTTTCTTAAATGTGTATCAGAAGGAAAGAGTGTCAAATGCAGGAGAAAAGGTAATATGAAAAGGTCACATGACAAGTTATGGATGAAGGTTATTTCTAAAACTTCAGTGTTGATGATTTGTTTTTAACCCGTTGATTCCACTTGGTTCAACTTCCTTCAGACACTCCAGTTATTAATGTAATGTAACTAGTAAATCATTTAGATTCTCTTTACACTTGTCAGACCCATTTATGTACTGTCTATTTTGGCAGCGGCAGTGAAAAAATATTCTTATTGACTGCAGTCATCACAGTCTAAGTAGACATTTGTCTTTTCCTAACACTATGTAATAGGAATTTGTGGTGTTTATCCCTGAAATAAATCTGCGTAGAAAAACTTTTCTACTTTAGGCTTTAATGTTTGGCTCTGTCTAGAGTAGTTTTGTTAACTTTTGGAGTGCTTACAGAAAACAGGAAGGTGGTTTCTCATAACACAACATTCCTTTGAATGCTTTTTTACTATGTTTTCTGCTTGTTTCTTAAAATTTACACAAGAATTTTGTTCTTTTTGTGCCATTAAGAAAAATAATTTACTGTTTTTATAAATATGGTATTAAAAAAGACTGAAATAGTGTGAGGATTTTTCTCCTTCATTCCAGTGCATGGCCCATCTCATTTTCTTTGATTCATTTTTCTTCTTTCCAGGTTATCCAGAGGACTTCTTCACTAGTTTTAGTTGTTCTCAGAAATGTTAAAGTTGCTAAATCTAGCTGACAATTAGTTTTATTGGGGAAGTACTCAGTAATGTGGTGTCTGTTCCACTACCTGTATGTTTGTTGTATGAAATAATAATTGGATAAAACAAATAATTCTGTTAGGAAAAGGTATTGGTTAGTAAAACAGTAGATAGATGCTTTTGTCCTAGATTATGGAGTTATTTACTCTTTTTTCCTTCCCCCCTGCTTTCTAATTATGTCATTGTACAGACAAGGTTTGCAGAGTTCAGTGGGTGACAGAAAGTGCTTTAATGTGTTTTAGCCTGTAATTTGATTATTAGTGTGTGCTTTGGGGAGCTGAGAGACATGGGAGAGTGGAGAGCAGGTTGATGCCCGAAGGAGTCTGGCCTCATGGCAAGTCTGCTCTGGAACAGGCTACTGGAAGAACCTATGAACACGTGGAACCCAATTGTTAAAAACATTTGCTGGCAGAACTTGTGACCGCATGTGGGACCCATGCTGGAGCAGTCTGTTCCTGAGGGAGCGCGTTCCATGGAAGGGTACCACACTGGAGTAGTTTGTGAAGAGCTGCAGCCATTAACTTCTCATACTGGAGAAGTTAATGGAGGACTATCTTCTGTGGGAGGGACCGTACCCTGGAGCAGGGGAAGTGTGAAAAATTCTCCCTGTGACAAGCAAGGAGTGGCAGAGACCCCATGTGATGAACTGACCAGAGTCCCAGTTCCCTATCTCGCTGCACTGCTGGTGGGGTAGAGATGGAGAAATCAGGAGTGAAGCCAACGCTGGGCAGAAGAGAGGGATGGGAGGGAAGGTGTTTGCAAGATTGGGTTTTGTTTCTTATCGTTTTCTGATATGATTGGTAATACAGTACACCCTCAGTACTTTGCTCTTTAAATCTCGCGGTTTCAGTACATCGTGATTTTTTTTTCTGCAAAGATGCTCCTATTCTTCACCATGTTTCTCTCTCTGCTCATACCCAGAGTGTCTCTGCTGCCCCAGAGGGTGGGACCGGCCTGCGCCCGGGGGCAGAACTGCCACATCCCGCAGGGTGAAGCAGCTCGCTCCGGGGCTGCCCAGAGTCCCTCCCTTATGAGTGTTGTAAAGGTTACGTGGTGTCAATGATTTATGATGGCCATGTGCCACAGGGCTGCTGCGGGTCTCTCTCCAACGGTCATGGGCCCACAGGAGCCACTGCCACCATCGCAGCTCCAGCTCCCCTAGTGCAGAGCAGTGAATGGCGATCTCCCAGGCTGATAACATGGGGGTGGAACCTGTCCCTTCAAACCCCCAGATGGCGGCAGCCTGCAGCAACCCTTCCCCCTTGTGGCAGTGAGGGGGCTGCAGGCCACTCCTTGCGGTAGAAGGGCAAGCGGGGCTATGAGCAGTGGCTGTATCCACTTTCCCCCTGCCTCCTGTCAGGGATTGGTGCTGCTGCCTCGTATGGGGAATTCAGGACAGCCAGAGGCTATGACGAGGAGGCCCAGGGCTGCTGCTTGCAGCAGGAGACAGAAGAGAGGATGGCAGGGCTTCAAGAAGCAGCTGTACCTCCTCTCCCCCCTCTCCCATCAGGGGTTGGTACTGGCACCTTCTGCGGGGCGTCCAGAGGGGCCACAGCGAGGGGACCCGCGGCTGCTGCTCACAGCAGGAAGGTGGACAACAGTGCTCCGAGCAGCGGCTGTACCCTCTCTCCCCTCTGCCTCCTGTCAGGGGTTGGCACTGCCTCCTGCTGCAGGGAGTATGGGGGTGACCATGGGCCATGGTGAGGGGACCCGGGGCTGCTGCTTGGGGCAGGAGGTGGAGGGGAGGACAGCAGGGCTCCGAGCAGAGCCGTTGTCATGCAAAGCAGTGAAGCTGCTAAAACTGTGAGCACTTTGGGGGAAATTGAGTACTGTTACGGTGAAAGGCACAGCTGCCACCAGAACTGCCCAGAGTGTGACCAACACTGTGTGCACTCATTGAAGGCAGCTGCAAACCTGCTTGTAGCCCCCTGCAGCCACATCTGGAAACATGGCTGCAGGTGCCGTTGATATGAGACCTGTTGAGCGACAGCTGGTATGCCCTATCAGTGAGCACACAAAAGCCAAGTTTAAACACTTTTCAGTCCATCCCTGAGAGTAATTTCTGAGAAACAGACACACCGCTGGCCGCTTCTGACAGAGCAGCCCTGATATCTCATGTGAAACATATCAACCCTGGGATAGGGAAGGTACCGGATAACCTGCAGGAAGCTGCTCGGGAGATCACTGCCCACCATGTCTCCTGGGTTAGGTGTTAGTGTTGGTTTAGGGTTAGGGAGGTCCCTGGCTCAGCATGTATGGAGCCCCCCCTCAGCCCTGGCTTCTGTGTCACACACTGGGCTGTGTCCAGAGGTGGGCTGGGCAGCAAGCTAGAGGTGGGACATGCATGGCACGGGACTAAAGGTCCCTGTGGCGCCCGCACAAAGCGCTTGGAGGGTCCTGACGGCGGGCACACCTTCCAGGATCCAGCCCGTGGGTAATTTGGGATGGTGGAGGGGTACAGGACCTGTGCACCCACCGCGGCTCCAGGCTGGCTCCTGGAGGGCGTGCCTACCACATGGTACCCTCCTGCACTGGGACTGAGGCTGAGAAGGGGGAAAGAAGATCTTGTCTGCTTGACTGCCCCATCAGAAGGCCCCATGCCCACAGAGCCCCAGTGATTGGCAGGACCCCTTCTCTGCCACACACAGTGTCCCAAGGAGGGTTGGGCTAGAGGCAGGACATGTGTGGCATGGGAAATAAGGTCCCTGCTGCATCAGCACAAAGCTCTGGAAGGGTCCCAGCAGCAGGAGGGCTGCAAGTTTGGTGTGGCCACCACACAGGACCATCCTGGTGCAGAACAGTCCTGGCAGCAGAGACGCCTTCCGGGAGCCAGCAAAACGAAGCCCACCCTGGCAGGCTCCTGCTGCGGAGCGGCACGGTACAGTGGTTGCAGCACTCCCACATGGAAGCCTGTGGACTCCCAAGTGGGCACAGGGCAGAGAAGGTCCCGTTCACTCCCCTGTCCCATAACATGGCTCAGAGCAGTGGAGGGAATGCCCCCAGCGCTCTGAGGCTGAGGGGATGGGGGGAATGGGTGTGGCTTATTTGCATATTCACAAACCATCTATCTTTGTGGAATAGGGGCTTTGCAGGACCTTGGAAGACCCAAACCCCCAATGAGATTCGAGGGTCCACTGTAAAGTAATTTTCTAAGTCAAGTTTTATGTATTATGTCATAGTTTCACTTGAGTTATAGATTTCTTTCCTGATATCATGTAGTCTATTACAATAAACATTAAGAGGATTATTTGTCTCAGAGGAAACTGTGCATAAAGTGATGCTGTAGAATTTAAAAAACATCCTTTGTATCTCTTGCCCATTAAGATTCTGTGAGGCACTCTGAATTTTTATTTAACCAAGTAGCTTCTATAAATTGATATGGCGTGGTTTCTTTCAGTCTTGGACTTTGCCAAAACACCTTTTTTCCCCCCAAATAAACAGCATTTGAAGACCTAAAAAGCTAAAGAATTCATGAATGCAGGAAAAGAATACTATGACTCCTGAAAGTAGTACTTGGAACAGATAAAATATCAAGTTGGGGCTGCCTGTGGAATTTTAAAGTTTTCACTTTCTCCTTTCCTTCCATGTGTATGCTGTTTCATAGTTAATTTTATCTGACTTGTCATAAATTTTATCATTTGGGACATTTGATGAACAAAGTGTCACTTTTTCCTCACTATATCCCTAGTACATTTTTAATATTAATTAAATGATATTTAATGCAAAATTACTTATTTATCTGTGAGTTTTTAAGGTGGATGCCAGTGAAACATCTTTGAGCTTCACAAAGTTGACTAATTTGTTTTACTGGTATTCCTTGATGTACTATCTCCATTATACATTTGGTAACTTAGAAACAAAGGAGGAAAACAAGTATCAGAATTTTTTGCATATTTAATGTTGTATAGACATACTGTCAGATTCAACTATGTTGGCAAGAACATTCTGCAGTGAGGTCTTTAGCTCGTTATTAAACAGAACTCTAATCTGGCTGTCAAACATTGTAGGTGATTGTGGTTTGTGTAGGATACCTTATATCGTTTCAGTATTTGTCTTCTAGAAAGGGGTATGTCCATCTTTTTGGTGAGACAAGATAAATAAGATTATTCAAAAACACTACAGCCCTGTCATCGTTTTGCATAGGCTTCTCTCTGCTGTTGTGTCACTACCATACCCTGATGATTTTAAATCAAGTAATATTCATAGGCTGCCTCAGGTTGTATGTGGCCCACATAGGCTTGGTGTTTATTAATGTTTTTCTCAGGTTCCCATGTCGGTGCCATACTTTAGGATCAAGAAATAGAGAAGTTATTTTTAGTAGCATTTGTCTCCAGTGGCATTTATGCTATATACTAGAAAAATCACAGCTTTTAGATTTGCTCTGGATGTTCCTGTGGCACATACCGTCATGTTAGTCTGTCAGTAGTTAGCCAACATGTTCTAGAAACATGAAGTTAATGATGCAGATGGGCATTTAGGAAGTCAGTGTTTTCTCAGCTCTATGGGTTGATGATGATTTTCTTTAGGACTAATTAGTAGGGTTATTAATCCAAACAATTAAATTCTCTTCTAACACTACAGCTGTCTAATTAGTGAATCTATTAATTAATCAGTAGGTTCTCCAGATGTCTACTGAGATACTGTCCCTTGAGCAGCAATATTAGTTCTTGAATTTTTGTAAACTAAGAACTGAAATCATTCATTTGGTTGTGTATTGAACAGGAGCCAGATTTATTAAAGTGCAAGAGTTGTATCTTTTCCTCTGAATAAAAATCTATTTTTATTGGTTATTTTTCACCTAATGTACTTGTGAATAGATAATGTGTGATTAAAATCTAAGGGGATATTATTCAAATGCCTTTTTTCCAACGACCCAGAAAAAGGTGTTGCAGAAATGAATGTTACCATACAAACGTGCAAGTATCTTAATTGATTTCAATTTCAGTTTCAAAAAGCAATTTACCATGTGCCAGTAAGTCACGATCTTGCCACACTATTCTTATCTGTGGCATGTTGCCTTGCAGTTCATCTTGAAAACAATTTGTCATTTGGGTCAAGTCTGGCAAAGTCATCCTATCTAGTTTAATTTGACAGATATCATTTATTAGACAGGAGTGGGAGGTGTTTTGACCACACAGTATGTGCACAGGTTTGAGTAATAAAAAAAAAGTTTTTCTGCATACTGCAATATGTAGGATATGCTGTGCATGTTTGCTGATCTGGTTGGTCTATAATTTCTTTTGTAAAAAGTGGTTTTTTCAAAGATAAGTGTTAAAACTTGATATTTGGCATCCTTGGTTTCACGACTAAAGCAGTTCTCAGTTTATTCAGTAATGAAATCTTAGTCATCTAAGTAATGAAACTGATGTTCATGATTCTTTCACTGTTCTGTAGAAGCAAAGGTATAATTGACCTTGTAAATTCTAGTTATCGTACAACAGACTAGAATGTGATTGCTAAACTACCATGGCTACATTTTTGTTGGCACATTGTCTACTTTGAAAACGAGAGCCTATTTCTCTTTTCCCTTCTTCCTCTTAAATTTCCCTAGTTTTAAATTTATCAGGTACAAAAGAAGATAGGGAGGAGGAATTTAAGCTTTAAGAAAATTGTATTATTTTGAGTTAAAATCCTAGAATGCAAATCACACCTATTCCTGTATTTTTGTGCATGAGATTTCAGACTTTGCCAGCCCACAGCTGCCAGTGTTGCTGTTTTATTGGAACATATGCAGAGTTGGCTGCTTTCCCTAGTGCCATGCAGCCATGCTGAGAGAGGCGCTGTGCTATGAAAGGACAGTATCAGAGGAGCTGAGGGTCATGTTGTCTCAACTGAAGTTTGTCCACAGTGAGATTTTGCTGGAGGCTTGTGGTGCTTGGGAAGTAGTTTTACTGAGGTGACAGGTTGGGTTTTGCCAGCTGACATCAAACTTATGCAAAGTATTGGGAACAAGAAACAACTGCTTTGAGTTAACCTTTGTAGGAGTTCAGACCTGAGTAAAACTGACTTTATGTAGGAAACACTTTATTCATGTTCCTTCTGCTTTTGTCCATTTTATTTAGTGTTAACACTGATATTTTAAGGAGCTTTGAGATTACATTGGTTTGATTTCCAGCTGAGTTCTGGGAACTGAAGGCTGAGCAGGGGAATAATTCTGTTTCTAGCTATAGGCTGAAGTAGAGATAACTGTTAAGTGTTTATTGCCTGGACTGTGTTGTGCAGAAACATACAGTTGCACTGTATCAATAGCTGTCTGCATGTGGCTAACCAAGCAAATGGGACTATCTGGAAAACAGAAAAAATGGACAACCAAGGAAATAAATCCTGAATCTACTAAAGGAAGAAAATAGAAAACCTAGCACTATAAAAACTGTTTGAATTAGGAAGAGCCTCAGTCTACTCCAAGGGCAAAAGCTTTATTTAGCTCATCTTTAAGAATTCTCAGTGTTGCCGTTCCTCTAAATTTTTGTACTAGAATTTAAAAGACAAATCTGACCTATCATTAATTGAAAACCTTTGAGTGGCAGATGAATAGGTAGTATTTTGGTGTTTGATATTTCTTTGATTGTAGCTTACATAGTATGATTGTATTCTTATAACTGAAAATAAGTATTTAAAAAAACCCAATGAATAACCTCTCCTCCCTGATTCCCCCTCAGCAAAAAACAAACCCCCAAAGAAACCCTCAGGAACAAAACCTTAACTATGGAAACATTTATTAGAAAAGAGTAACCAACAACACTTTCATTTGATTTAGGGGAGGAGAGCTTTGTATAGTTGCATCTCAATTTTTTTCTCTGACAAAAAATCTTTGGAATCTTGCTAATCAGAAACTGGATAACAGTTTCTGTGTCTCTTGCTCACACACCCACTCCCCTCCTTGGCTTCCTTTTTTCAAATCCCTACCTAGTTTTAGAATGTTATTTTCACTTGCTCTAATATTTGTGCTTATATATACTGTAGATTTAAGGCAACAGAACTAAGAATTGTTGGAGTAGTAAAGTAAAATTAGAAAACTGTTCACTTACTTTTATCCTTGACGTTCCACTGTGTCATAGAGGTTTTCACTCTGTGGTGGTCTGGGAAATATGTGGCAAGTATTTCATCCTTAGAGAGCTAGCTAATCATATGGTTTTAAATATTCATGCCCCCCATAATTTTAAAATTGCATTAAAAGGAAGAAAAAAACGCATTGCCAATATTGCTCTCTTATGTAAGGAATTTATATGGCCATTGAAAAGATGTTATGTGACTTGTGAATGGAAAAGGAAAGTTTATTCCTATGAAAGGAAAGATGTTTAAGAAATGTAAGACTATGTTAAAACATAGTATAAAAGTATTTGAAATATATTGCAGTATAAAAGTATTTGAAAAACCCTGCTGTCTTATCTAGGCTTCAATGAGTTCATGGATTCAAATTCATGGACCAGTGCAGTCCAAAACCTGCATCTAGAATTTTTCAGAGGCAGAATTAAGACCTGTTCATATGAGACTGTAGCATGTTATTGTATTTTGTGTCTTTGAAATTGTTTTCTGGTAGTGAAAAAGAAAGTCTGCATTTAGTTGTGGCTCTGTTAGTATCTTCCTATTACTCTTTCTGTGTCCTAAATAAAGCTATATTGATAATACAGTCAGCCCTCTTCCACTTCATGCCCCCCATATTACGGCTTCATATCTTAGCAGCATGATTTTTCAGTGATGAAGGAGGCCTCTTTTCGCAACTGTGCATGCGCAACCTGGCATACGTGAATATTCAGTTAGGCAGTCATGAGTATGCAAATCAACCTGCAAAGCCGTGGTGGCTCCACTCCTGGTGGAGTGGTCGCAGCGGCGGCTCCTCTGCTCCCGACACGGCGGCGACTGCAGCAGCTCCCCCTCTCCTGGCACAGCCCTGGCAGTCCCAGCACGGTGGGGGTGGTGGCAGCTCCACTCCCAGCACAGCCGAGCGCCTGCCCCACTCTGAGAGGAGGTTTCATGCAGTTATGAAAGATTTACACATTCTCAGGTTAGATGTGGTGTCTGAGACTTTCTTGAATGACTCTCTGAGACATACTGGTCTACCTCCTGTATGGCGAGACCAAGTCTACCCACGCGGAAAGACACCCAGACAGCTGCGCGGGTGGTTGCCCCGCACCGTTGTCCCTGGTTGAGTGGAAAAGGGGTTTTTCCTGGTGTCGGTGGCCGTGGGCACTGGGAAACACCGACACGAACACTGACACACAGCAGAGCAGTCCCGAAACAGCCCTAGAGAGCCGGGGGACTGTTTGAGGGTGCGGGACAAATTTGCATATTAATGAGCTGCCAATGAATGTGGAAGGTGGGCTTCATGGAAGACGTACAAGACCGCAGCGCCATGGTATGGGAGACCTGTCTGTATTTACTTCATCCTCTTTAGTTGTTGGGGTTTTTTTTAAACTCCACTACATAACTATTGCTGCTATATTACTCTGCACCTTACGTTAGCACTAGTAAAGACTACTTTGATAAGACAGAACTTTTTCTCCATCTTATCTGTGTCTATTCTCTAATGTAGATTTTTACATTAAGTCCTGAAGAAATACAGTTTTATTATCTCCACAGCTTAATGAAAAACTTTGTTTTAGGATAGACAAAATAGGTGATTTTTTTCCAGTGAACTCCATTTTTGGCTGGGGTTGAGAACTCACAGAATCACAGAATTAGAAAGGTTGGAAAAGACCATAGAGGTCATCAAGTCCAACCTATCACCTATTACCTAACCTAGCCAAATCTGTTACCTAACCTGTTGCCGTCCTTCTACCAACACACCATCCTACCTATAACACACTACCCTAATGTCTAGGTCATGCCACCAAGGACATCATCCAACCTTTTCTTAAACACCTCTAGGGATGGTGAGTCCANGTAACCAAAGTGTAGGACTGACTCCCTGAAGAGCATGTTAAAAACATGTCTCAATGGTGAGATTATTTTAAGAAATGCTAGTCTTTACGTCTCTGCCAAACTCTTGTAGGTGCTTGAAATTTTCACTATCCTACTATGTTCAATTTCTTTGACATTAGCTATTTGTAGTGTTTAGATACACTTCTACTCTGCCAAGATTGTCTCTAGAATTGTAGATTCTTGTTACACAAATAACTGGCTGGAAGATTGTGATGTGTCAGCCAAATTCCAAGCAGGCATAAATTAATTCTGAAGTAGATTTCGCAGAAATTAATTCATACCTTTGGTCCCGTTTCTTCAAATAGGACTGCATGGAGACTTTGCTGTTTGTCAAAGGCAGGTTTTTAAAGACAATTCTGTTTGAACCTTCTGATTTTTTATGTATGTGCTAAAGATCTTTGAAATATGAGTCACTTTTTTTTCTTCCAGCCTACCTAAACACAGCTCTTGGAATGTCAAGTCACTTTTGAATGAAAGTAGAAGGGGCCCTTAGTCTCCTATGTAGGCAAACTCTCTCTCGGTATACAGTGCATGATACTTCAGCACTTTAAATAAACATACTGTGTCAGGCATACTTGATCAAAGGTAGCTTTTTGCTTCTGATTAGGACAGGTATGCTTAGCATCTGCCTTTTCAGAAATGCTGAGCAGCTACAAAGCTCTGAGTCACTTGGAATTGCAAGGACTCAGCATGTTTGGAAGTCACACCACTAGCAGCAACAAAGTTGGAGTATCCAATTAGGTGATCTCTTTATAAGTCCAATTAAATTATAGATGTTAGTGTACTTACAGATGCAGGTAATCACGTGAATGCATACCTCCATTTAAATCAATAAATGTTAAATTACTCAATGCTTTTAAAATTCAATTAGGCACTGAGACACTGAATAACTTCAGAAATCTGATGTATGGGGACTTGCTGTCATGTATATGGCATCCATTCTGCTAGGAGACTGTGAAAAAAACCTGAGGAATTAAATGTGCAGTTGATTGGGGCATTCAGTGGCTATCTGTCCTTAGCTGCTTTAAAGCCTTAGATCACTGCCTCTGCTTTCAGAGGTTTAGGGCCCATAAGTGGCGAGAGAGTAACTTGGCATATGGCAACCCTGAAACCCTGCAGAATGTTTATAATATTCAACACTCTATTGCCCTTGGCAGAGAAGTCTAAATATTGACCCACTGCCATACTTTCTAAACACTTAGCCAAATTATCTTCTCAGATATGTACATGCAATGCTGTTAATTTCAGTGAATGGAACTTGATAAACTTGATAAAAAGGAGTAGTACCTAGAAAAACAGGATTTCTTTGGAGTTGATTTTTTTTCAATTATAAGCATATTTCACTGGATTTTCTTTTCATCCTGATCTTTGTGAAATATAGGAACATAGTATTTCTTATTTCTTGTTTGTAAGAAAGATCATTATGGATGATAATCAGAAAACCTGAATGGGGGAAGTCCAGAAATAGAGGTAGTGAGAAGTGTAGACGCTTAGTGAGCATGAGTCGGATGAGACAATGCAAAGATATGCAATTTCGTTCATCTGACAGATGTTCAAAACATTATTTCAAAGACATACCTAGAAGTCCCCAGTGAATATGAATGAAGTCACTCTTTCAATTATTCAAAAAAAATAAAATAAAGTTAGCACTTTGCTCTCAGCTCCCCCATGAACTTTTCTCAATGTCAGCCACAGATATAGCACGAAACTTTGTTTCCTCAGAATTATCAAAAACCTCAAATTATGTCTTAGTTTCACTTTATTGAAAAAAGTGGCATATAGAAAAGTGTTCAAAACTCTATTTGAAATTTTCTTCAGTTTTGTAGTAGTTCTCTTGCTTTGCCTTGTCTAGTCATGGCAGATTTTTAAAATATATTTTTAATATCTTAAAATGTTAAGGGGCTTTTATAACAAAAATGTTGCAATGTGGTCAGTTAATACATTTAGAAAAACAGCAAAAGGTGTGGGATGCATTGTTTAAACTTTTGAATATGGCAACAACTGAAATGAAGGATTGAGTAGCAATTTTGTATAGTCTGAATATATATATTGTCTCGTTTTGTGCTAACAGCAGTAAACAAGCTATAAATTTATACCTAAAAAGCATCTGGTGAAATGCAGCTAAACTAGTGGATGTTGCTGCAATGCTGCTCGCTTTCCTCAGGTCAAGGGGAGAAGTGAGGAGGGGTAGATCTGTGGGCTTCGTGGAGGTGCTTTTTTGGTGGGAAGGGATGTGGGGTTTTGGGAATTTTTGAGAACAGACACTTAGAAGAGCTTTCAGCCTTCATGGTGATTTAGTTTCCTTTTTGAAGATTAAGAACTCCTGGGTCAAAAAGCATTGTATGTGCTTAGTGGTGATAACATTTAATAGTGCTGCAAACTGACCCCTGGCAATGGATTGTTCTACATGGCTCTTCCCTTTGTGTGATATTATAGTTCAGTGTGTAATAATCCTCTGTATATTCCTGTAGTGACTTTTTTCTCAATATGACATGTATTTAGAGGTATGCTAATTTGCCACTGCTTGACTTGAGACACATTTGTACCTCACTGGAATTACTTATGGAAGTCAAGATATAATATTCTTGGTGAGCCTGAACATTGCATTTATATACGTGTGTTAGACTTTCTGTTACAGCTTTATATTGATCTTTTTGTATTTTTAAATTTTTTGACAAAATTGTTGCACAGTTTCTTGAAATAAGATGAGGAGAAAATATGTTTTACATTTGAAATAATCCAGCAACTAATAATATTAATTAGTTTTATCCCCTGAGATCCATAACTGGGAACACTGTCTTGAAATTTAGAGGCAGATGGCCTTCTTGTCAGGGGGATGTCTTTCATTATTCATTTACCAAATTCCAAACTTTTAAAGTCTGCTTGCGTGAGCTGAATAGAGACAAAAAGTAGGTATTGAAAAAAAACTAATCTCCGTAGTTAGAGGCAGACAAGTTCTTCTAGGCCTAATTCAAAGGATCAAAGTTAGTTTCCTGCTGAGTTGCTCTCTTCTTTCATTACTTCTGTTGGAAGTCAAGGGACAGAAAACTCAGTTGACTGAAGTTAGTCCTAGTGAATTCTTTTAAGGTTTCCTGAATTTTATGAATTTGCCCATGGACCTTTTAGTTCTGCTAGTGCTGACCAGTCTGTGCACATATCACTCCCCTGCCCCAGCCCTGAGATAGTTATCATGCTTTAGCCTGGAGCTACATCGTTAAAGTTGGATTAATTTTACTGCAGTTACTGCTCCTGGATGAAAAAAACTGAAATCATGGCCTATATCTTGCTGTGCCCTTGGTGAACTCTGTGATGGCCCTGAGGCAATACTGTGTAAGAAGCTCTCAGGAGTGTGCAGAGCAAGAGGGAAGGAGTGGGACTGAAGATTTAGGTGACAGTGGAACAATAGGAATGGGAGGGAAAAGAAATACAGTAATCCCTCAAATTTTGCAGGGGTTAGGAACTGCTGGAGTGTTGCAAAAGCTGAATTCCGCGAAGAGCGGTGGATCATAAATATGCATATAAGCCATGCCCATCTCCCCACTCCCTCAGCCCTGGCAAGCACAGAGACACCTTCACCACCATGCCAGGGCGTGCCGAGCAGTGGTGGGCAGCCGGTACCACACCTGCACCATCCCATTGTGGTGGTGGGACTAGGGAGTGCAAGGGAGAAATGCTGCCCTGCCTTCAACTGAGACCAGCCTAGGAGGGATGCTCCCACCCTGTCTGGAGCATGTACCCTGCAGGGGGGTGGCACCACCCCGCCCGCAGCGTGATTGGGGTGGGGGGAGTGGCGCCTCCCTGCCCGCAAGTGGGCATGGGGGGACCCGTGCCACTGTGGGGACTGGGGTCTTCCCTGGCATCAGTCAAGCCTGCAGCCACAAGACGAGCAGCTGCTGATCCCCCGTCACCCCTGTCTGCCGGCTCACACTCAGACTCTCCCCGGCTGCCAGCTCTCACTCCACCCCAGCTGTCGGCTCACATTTTCCCCTGGCTGCTCATCCTGGTCGCCACTGCGAGGACCAGGGTCTTCCCTGATGTCAACTGAACCCACAACACTTTCGTATGCCAGTCCACAAGTGAGTGGTATCTGCTGGCTCTGATGCCCCACCTTGTGGGGCGTGCCTGTCCCACCCCATGGGGCGTGGCAGCCCCACCCCCCTGGCTCGGCAGTGGTAATCTGCATGCGTGCAGACAGAAGATCACTGCAAAGTTTTCAGGGAAGTCTATGGCATCTTTGCTGGAAAAAATACCACAAAGAGATAGGTAAGGGCGCGTAACTTGAGGCACAAAGAGGTGAGGGATTACTGTAGTAATCCATAGAGTTTGTATCTTCTTGTGATATGGGGAGGACAGGGATAGGAGGAAAAATAAAACCCCAGCAAACCTAAAAAAGCCCCTATAACCTGAAGGAAACAGCCCCACCCTGGTTCTTCAACATATTACTTGTTCTTAGATGTTTTCTTTTACCTATGTTGTTGCCTACTGCTTTTTAGTTTCAGATTTCCATAATAATCCCATTTATAGTGAAATGTATGAGAGAATAATGCTTATGTGTGTTAAATATGTTTTGACATAATTTATCTAGAACTTGACAGGGATTGCATCCTTGATGATTAAAAAGGCATTAATGAAATGGGTGCTTGTCAAGACTGGATTATGGCCATCTTCATGTTAGTGAAATGGCAGTGAAATGACTACTGAAAACAAATGTGAAGCACACATTTTTGCAATGAATTATTGATAGCTCTTGATAGATAAAAAGAAATTGGAATGTCTGGAAAACAAAACACAAAAAACATTCCTTGATATTTTAAACAGATATATTATGAAGTTATCAATGTAAAATAAAAAGCTGTACATGAAATTAAGTGCTTTCTTTTTAAAGAATTATAATTCAGTTTAGAAAGTTAAATATTAATGTATGAGATGTTTATATTTTTTAAGTCATAATGCACCATATTTTATGTAAAATGCAAGAGATTTCTTCAACATGTAGATTGGAGNTGTGAGGCATCTAGGTTGTTATTATGCTCTGGGATGTGCCCTCGGTCGCTGTATGGGTATTAGATGGTGAGTTGGACTAGATGATCCTTGTGGGTCCCTTCCAACTCATAATTTTCTGTGATTCTGTGATTCTGTGATTCTGTGAATTCTTAATTACCATCAGATAAACTGATTAGAATTCTGCTAGATGGCAAGCACATGGTTGAAATTACATCTATAACAATTGATTTAATTTCTTAACTTCCTTTACATAGTTTTTATTAGACAAACTGAAGTAGGTGGCAACTTGGGGAATCAGAGTAGGATCTGATCTCTAAACAATTACTGTCTTAGTGCTTATAGACACTGCTTTCCAGTGGAAGTCTATTCACAGATTCTTATCTAGTAATGTCAAAACCATCAATCGGACAATAATAATTTCAGGATGTTTCATCTTATTTGTCTTCAGTTTATTAATGAACTCCTGTCTCTATCTCTGGAAGTTTTTAATATATATGGGTGAGGAAAGATGGAGTGCAGTGTTGCTGCTGCTTCATGGGAAAGTAAGTTTTCAAGAAAATTGTAACCACAAACACGTATTTCACAGACACACATCTTATCTCAGAAGTATGCAATTTGAAATACAATCAACATTTCCTGCTCACCAAAAATTTGTATGCTAGCAAGTGATAAGAAAACACAAAGTATTAGGGTTCAGCTATTTTGTCTAAACATGTGGAGATGCTTTTAGAGGATATTGGTCTCTAGAATTGCTTTCTAGAATTTCTTTCCAACCTTTCTTTTTGCTGTTCTTGTGTGCAATTGGAGAAAAATCCGGGAAAGCAGTTTTAATCACTTTTAATTCTGCAATACACATTTTACTTTTTCTCTTGTTTATATAGAACAGACAGTCTTTATCCGTTTTCTTGTTCATTACTGTACCAGTGTATTTTCCTACTTGAAATTTCATTTTAAAAAATGGTAACTTTAATTCTGAGACATGACAAATGAGTGTTTCTGGGATTTTAACATTTGATGTGAGAATTTTATAAAGCCTTGATTTTCACACTTCTTTTTCAAACATTATTATAGTAATCTGCAATAAAGTAGGAGTTAGGAAGATCCAGCACTGACACTAATAATGTCCGGTTTCACGGAAAGCCAAACAGTCTTTTGTTCTGAGATAGTCACATACTTTTGTTGACACTTTGGTTTTTAGGTTGCTGCACAGGGATTACAGGATTGCACTGTCCACTAGGTTAGTAAATGATTCCTGTCTGGCTGCAAGGCAAGTATGTTGCAAGGCGTACCTAAGTTTTAGCTCTTCTTTTTAAGCTTTTTATTTCTTATAGACAATAACTTGGAAAACTGCTTCCTTTCTCATCTATTTTTTTTAACTGAATATTTTTTGCATGATGGCAGGTAGTTTCTTTTCTAAATATCTAAGCATAGATGTCTTCTAACACATTTATGGGTTTTATAGATCAAAATACTCTAAATAGGCCACAGAAAGTGTGATTATAATGTGTACAAACATTATCCAGCACGTGACCATTTGTTGTGACTTTAACTTCCCCCATTTGTCAATAATATGGAATAATCTACCTCAGTTTAAGCAGTACAAAGGGAACTAACTTGTTTCCTGCACCCTGACCAAGCAGCAATGCTTGGGGTGAGTGCTTGTGTGGTGATGAAGTGAGTAAAGACCTCTTCACCATGGTAAAAGTTTGGTGTGCTGGTTTTTTCAGATGAATTTTGTTCAGTGCTCAAGCTAATGGGAAGCAACCTCCTCAAGCTACAAAAATAACAGTTGTCAGAACAGCAAAGCACAGACGTTTTCTGTCTTGTTGGATTTTGTCAGGATTTTTGTCAGCTACATTTTAGATGTATGTAGAGCAAAATCCATTTTTATTGTAAACGCTAACTTTCAGAAATTCAGGGGAGTTGTTTCTGTTAGTATACGGTTTCTGCATTTAGAGAGACCCCTTTTTGTGTTTTTATAGTGCATGTGTGTTTTACCTTTATGTGAAAGATTTTCAACTTGTCTGGGAAGAGTTTCAGGACAATAATGGGTAGAAAAACCTGGTTCCACTTGTGCCCCAACATTTTCTCACATGACTACTGCTGGGAGCTTGTGTGTGGTCAGCACCACACTGGTAGCCCTGGAGTGTCTGGAACTGCTCCAAGCAGACCTAAATATCACCAGATACAGAGGAATCTGTTGCATGTTCCCATTGTTTCTGCCTGTAAGAACCAACTCATGGGTAAGCATAGACAGGCATAAAAAAGTTCTGATTATATTTAGGTTGCAATGACAGTTTTACAACATCTACTGCAAACCAGAAATTCAAAAGAATGGCATGTCATACCCAAAACTGTTACAGCTCAGTGTGATTTAGTCCTTACTGAGAATTTAGCCAATGTAGCCAGTTGTAAGGCCTTAGATCAGCATTTTGCAGCTGAATCAACACGAAACATTAGACTCACGGGAACTGTTCTTAATACAAGTCCAAGCATACAGTGAAAATTGTTTCCTATAGAAACTCTCTGAAAATATCAACTTTGATGATTCCACTATTATAAGTTGTTACATCCTATTTAGTTGAAGAACATTGTGGGCATATAAGTAACAATTGAGTGGAGAGAACTGTGAGACAAAATAGGTTCTTCCCCTATTTAGTAGGTTTAAAAGAAAAATTACACTAAATAAGAGGTTTATATTATCATTTATTGATGGTATTTTTATGCCTCCATAATGTCTTAAATTTGAACATATCATTGCCTCAGGAAGCTGACTCATTTCTCTGTAGGTGCTAAAATTTCCATAAATGTGTGGCATGAAATCCAATAGATTTGTTTTTATTGAATTGAGATGTAACTGAGACTGTATTAACTTGTTATAATCTCTTTGCTAAATTGGACTCGGCATGTTTTCCCACTGTTATATTTCACTATGCACTGTACATACTTGAAATATGTAACTCTATAATTGACTGGAAATAGTTGTGAAGAGTTTGTTATGGTCTCTCTTGCGTAAGTAATATAACTTTAGAAAACAGAATTAGGTCATTGGCACACACATTTAACAGTGATTTGTCTCAAACACAAGAACTGGAACTGTTACTTTACACCCTGAGGAAAAGAGCAGTTTTCTGTGTCCTGTGGTCTTGAATTTTCATCTTTGGCTGCATGACTGCTGTCCTTCCTTTGGAGACAATTGTGTCTTTTTGGTCAGTGTTTAACTTTTTCTCCTGATTAGTGACACACTAATAAACTCTGGGCTATTGCAATGTTTGTACACTCACAGTGATACAAAAGGTAAGAAGTTCAGTAGTCCAGACTGATACATGTTGCTATTAAACTTCTACTTCCTCTGGTACACATAATCCATTAACATCTAAATGTTACAGAACTGATAATCAGTTTTTACAGTTTCTATGAGAACAAGCCTTACATTTATAAAGAATCTCAGTGGTGTGAAATTATTTAATCAAATGTGTTGCTGTTGCAGGGTGTTGCTGGCTGGAGTGGCACTTGTCCACATGAGTTCCTCAGTGAAGGTGACTTGCTTAGTCTGTGTGTGGTTGTGCCTTCACTCTGTGGGAAGCACTGCATCAGCATAACTGTGGCAGGTCATGTGCAGAGATCTTGGTGTTCTTCCTCCTCACAACCTGCTCTGACTTGAGTGGAATGACTGTACAGAATACAGTGATCCCCCAGAATTCGCTGGGGGTCAGGTCTGGGCAGGTCTCACGAGTTATGAAATCCGTGAAGATACTGAACCCATGAATATTCAACTATTTCTCGCCTGTAGCCACGCACCCTCCACTAATAAGGTCTGGAGGGGCGGTCCTGGGAGTGTGGCTCACATTGTAGCACCTCATTAAAGTGGAGGAAGTGCCCTTTGTTGCTTCCTGGCCATAAAATCCAGGGTCCAGGGCATTCTGCGCACGTGTGTGGTCTCACAACTCACTGAAAATCCAACCGCGATTAATTGAATACATGGATAAGCGAGCCGCGAATATGCAGGGATCACTCTATTACATTTAAGTGTCCTTTCTTTTGGCTTCAAGAGACCCTGTTAATGCTGGTTCTTTCCTATTCAAGGACAGTTTTACACTGCTTTCACATTTTAAAGATTTCACATGGCCTCAGATTACATATATCCCCCACCAGTGGAGTGTGCTTCACTGAAAATACACTTGTCTGTAAGCTGCAATGAAAAATGTGAGCAAATAAACTTTGGCAGACCTGCACTAGTTTTCTGCATGGTCAGTTTGTTATTTCAGTTGTTAAATCTTGGTGCAGGACTTTTCTAGCCAGTCTAGTTTCCCAAGACCTCTGGCTATGAAAAGTTTAGGAGCAGTGTTCCACAGTGTGAAAGAATGTATAGGAGAATTTGTATCAAAGTCTTAAAACCTCTTCATATGCTGGTCAGAACAGAGTAACTTCATTAAGTTCAGCTTATATATTCTGGACTGGTATCCAGCAAACACAGAGGAATTGTCACTTGCTTTTTGAATATTTTGTTCTGTACTTAATACAATGTCCTTAACAGGAAAAAATTCTTTCTATTAAATAAACCCCAACAACCTGGACTGAACTTGTAAGTTGCATAAAAATCTTAGCACACTTTAAAAATAAATATATGAAGTAATGCTGTATGTAGCAACCGTCATATGGTTTATTACAACTGAGTTCAACCTGAGTCCAAGAGATAGTTATCCTATTAAAATACAGTGTGATTACAGAGCTGTTTTCAGGAAAGAGGTGAAAAGGGTTTTGTCAGCTTTTGGCAGTGCTGAGGTGTTGGACGTTGAACAGAAACTGATTCCTGTGGCTTCTATTACACAGGAAAGGAACTAGTCTTGGCACATCTTCTAACAGGTCGTGAAAGATCTGTTGCTCATGCCCATTGGAAGAACTTTCTTGACCATCGAACATCTTGGTTTCATTAAATAGTTTCTGAGAAGTCATGAATTAGAACCTGAGCATTCACAAAAATGGTTTTAATAATGAGTTTTCAGGCACCATATTTATGAAGCATGGAAGAGTAGTATTTTCCTGCCTGACAAACATCTCAAAGGAAAAGTGTATTGAAGGCTGTAAGGCATACTTAATTAGAGATTAAAACATGTAAGGAACAGGAGATGAAAATTAATTTGTAAATGCTGGTATGAAAACTAGAAGCTACTATATATTATTTATTTTAATAAGCATATTAAACAATATGAATAGTTAATGTGTTATGTATTTTCTTATGTTTTATTTTTTCTATTTATAGGTGGTATGACTTCATTCCTCTCTTAAAATCAATGTAGTGATAAAAGTGGCCAGGTTTTTCTGGGTTTACCCTTCAAAAGCTACAGGAAGACTTGAAATACAAACATGTACAATGTTATTGAAAAGAGAGTAAAGAGTGAAAAGATACTGACTGAATCCACCTTACTTCTATTTCTTCAATAAAGCTGAACACTGCAAACACTGCAGAGAGCTCACAGATGAAGGGTGGACCTAAATGGAAATTCAGGTGCCAATTTTGTAAAGCCTCTAGGCAGGCATGGTTTTTCCAAAAGTGGACAAGTATTGCTGCTTCCCCATGACTGCTTCAACTTCCATTTTGCCCATGTGAGGTGGGAAAGTGTAAAATCTCCACTTACAGAGCAGCCAGGCCACTTCCAGCTCTGCAGGTAAAACTGGCTACCTCTTCCAATTTTCATAGCTGTAGGGCTCTTATTGGCTGATCTCAGTGATATCACAGTTTTCAGTCACCCAAAGCCTCCATATGTCTGAAAAATTCAATCTTAGGTTCCTTTCCAAATGTTTGTTATTATAGCAGAGTGTGAATTTAGGGTGTAAGAGCTGTGTCTGAGCAGCTACACATCCTGACCGTAGCAATAGAGATGCCTACACATGGAGATAGTGAGAAACACTTTCATATACAGATAGCCAAACTGGTTCATCTAAGGTAATGGAGAACAGGAAACAGAGATTTCAGGTACTGTAAATTTATGCTCGTAACTTTAAGCTTCAGTTGATTCCTTTCATTAAATGTAGCCATTGTATTGGTTGATGAGCAATGTGGACTGACTGAGTGTTTCCAAGTACGTTCCAAAGACGTCTCAGCCAGATGTGGAAAACTAGATTTTCTTATGGGGAAACAGGGACTGCAGGAGAGTATTTGTATTCTCACTACCAAATGGAAAAGTGCTAGCTGAGTTTAAACTAAACCTGCCATCTGTGCTAGCTAGTCAGGATTCAAGACTCTCCAACTCAAGTTAACCTGTTTCTTTGGAAGTGAGGAGGTTTCAGCCAAGATTCAGTAAAAATATTAGACTATTGATAACACAAGAAGGGTAGGGCTTATGTTAGTTTTCACATAATATTCTCATTTGAAAGGGACCCACAAGGATCATCGAGTCCAACTCTTAAACGGCGCTACTGACTCCCTGTCGGGAATCGAACCTCTGGTCTCCCACATGAGAGACGGGGACATTCACTACTGTACTAAAGTGGATTTTCATTGTTCTTCTCTCTGTTGTAGATAATATGTAATTAGATTTCAGCTTTTAAAAAAGGGTTGAGGTAATTGTTAGTTTCCATGCAAAAAGGTAATATAAAAAAAATAAAACCCCTGGAACCCAACAGGAATCAGTAGTTTTGTTGTTCCTTTTACCACTTCAAGGCAGAATTCTTTAGTTCAGCTCTGGACTTGATTTTTCACTTTGGGTGATACAGCTCTTGTTTCAACTGAATAGATAAAGCTATCCTTATGGTGTACTAGTTATTTAAGCCAAAGAAGTTTCATGCAATATTTTTAAATGTTCACTGTTTTGGAGCAGGGGGGAGGGAAAAAGAGAATAAATGAAAACCATAAGGGGTTTATTTTTTTTTCCCCCCCCAAATAAATCCTCACTATGTTTTGTATACCATAATTTTATGTTTAAACTTTTAACCAAAATCCACTATACTTAATGAAGTACAGCATGCAGATCAGTAGTTTACAATTTTCTGCTGTTTGTGAATCCAGTTCCAGCAGCACAATATATTTTTCCAGTTGTCCTTTTGGTCTGTGTACCCTGATTTATTTAAGAATCACTGAGTATGCAAAACCATGGTTATGGGAAACCTCAGTGCTGAGGAATGAGCCCTTTGTTTGTGGGAATACCAGTTCCCAGTACTGCTTTGGCTGGTGTCCTGACTCTGACACTGCGTTTGACAGCATCAGGTAATTGAAGTGGTAAAAATCGTATATGTAGTAGGCATATAATTTCTTCTTCCAGCTGTTTCCACCCTAATTACAGATACTTAAAGACAGGGTTTAAACCATAGGACTTTAATAGGCTTTCAAAATGTTATGTTGGATTCACAAAATCTGAATATCCTTGACAGCTGTGCAAGTTATACGTAGCTGTCAAAACATATATTGATTTTTTTTCTGTAAAAATACTGATTGCCTTTTTTTATTATTTCTGTATTTCTCTGCTTTCCTTTTCATTGTACAATTCCTTTTTGTATTGCAACATAATGGATCCTGACTCTAACTTCTCTATGCAATTGCTGTTTTACTTTAATATCCTAGCTGTTCTTCTTCTTCTTTTGTTTGATCAAAGCAAAAAGACTTAAAATTGCAGTCTTTTCAATTTCATGCTACCAAATTTCCTCATTTCCCTTATTCAGAATGGTGCAGATCAGGTTGGTGGGTGGACCATGACAGATCATGGCACATTTCCTTGTGTAGGTAGTCTCTCCCTTTTCCCTTCTCAATATTCTCAGGGGCACATTCCTCTTGCCTCTGCATCGTCCCCACTAGTTCCACGATGTCCTCTCTGTTTTAAAGCACTGCAAATATTTGGCCTTCTCTGGGCAAGAGGTGGAGCAGCTGGGTGGATGAACATGCACGCTGGGCGGATGAATAACAGAGGTGGCTGACAACTGCTGGACCAACTGGCTTCTGCCTCTTGCCTAACAAGCACTTTTTGCAATGCGCTCTTCATAGTGTACATGTTTCCACAGCATAGATATGATACAGGGCTGATGAATTTAAACTGTTTTCTGGTGAGCGTGGGTTGGGTATGTCAGTATACTCTTGATGTGTTTGCTGTTAGCTTCAGTTTAGAAAGGAGCTGTTGGAGAAAAAATAAGTAGCAATGAGAAGGACTATCAGAAGGTATACTGCTTCTGGCAATGTGAATGTCTTTTAATTCAATATGTGTCTTTTAAGCTGGCTGTGCAGTCGCTGGTCGCAGTTAGCTGTAGGCGTAGCCTGACAGAACTCACTGTGCCTGGACTTGCAGGACGCAGTGGGGTCTGTGATGTGGAGGGCTCTGCTGCAGGGCTTAGAATGGCTACAGGTCTCCAGGTATGCCAGGATCCATCCCTCTGAGCAAAACAGCACTTTTCCTCTCTGGAGGTGAGAGACAAAGACAGACAAGGTTGCTGACTGCCCAGGAGAGTGTGTCTGCCTCTTTCTCCGCGAGGCAGGAGTCACTGCTCTGCCTTGCACCCTTCCTTAGCATCACTGTCAGCCACGTCACTCCTCAGAGATCTGGCTCAAGGAAGCAGGTAGCAGGGACAGGACTGTTTTCCTGCCCATAGCAATCTGGTGATCTAGGCAATTATCTCCCTTCAGCTGCACGCATGAGAGGATCCTGTATTGGGAAGAGTCTGAACAGAGGCAGTCATGTACGGTGGTGGCACGTGAGTTCTGCCAAATGTCAGCATATTGGAAAATAGGATTTGAAGAGGGGTATTGATTCAGGATGTCAGTACTGATTCTTTTGTATTTTATATAAAGCCAAAGGGAAAAGATACATGGAAGGATGCTGGAACTATCAATTCACAGACCAAAGTGGACTGAGGAACTGTACCCTGGATTGGGAGAGATGTTGTTTTCTAATGGTGTAGTTCAGCATGACATTTTGAGTGTGGCCTTTGTTTAGTAAACAGAAGAAAACCAAGAGAGAGACTTTTTGAGCTTGCTAGAAATTAGGGTCTTTATCATCTGTCTGTTGAAGGGATATGAAAATATTTTGTGGGATATTTGCGAGTCCTTTCTCTTTGTCTGGTGTTTGTGCCTTGTCCCATAATTTTTTATGAGATCCATGTTATACTCTATCTACACTTGCAGTGGACCCCAGAAATCATCAGATGGAATTTTCTGACAGAGTTGCAATGTACATTTCAGTAAGTGTTCTGTATAGTAAGACTGTGATAAAAGATATGCTCTGATAGAATATGCATTGTTTTCCAAATGCATTGCTCAGATGATTTTTTTTTTATCCCCAGCAATTCCAATTGAAACTTACTACTGTAAGTTTCATTAAGTTGTTGGAAATAACTATACTGCAGCAAATGATAAATATGCAATATTACTCTGAAAATTCTGCACTGTAAAGCACGAACATAATTTTCTTACTTATAAGATCTTCTCCATGCTGTGCACAAATCTCTTATTATGTGTCTTGTGCTGTAGTTGTCCTTATTTTCATTTAAATTTATTGCAGTGCTTTGTCTGAAGAAAATATTTTGATTGTTTAGTAAACATGCCACAGGGGGTAGGTAATTTACATGAATAGCAATTCTGTTGAAATTGCTATTCAGCAATTTAAACTACCTGTTTCATCCTTGCTGTAGTTAAAGGAGGGGAATGATCTCCCCGAAAGATGACCTAGAAGGAGAAAACAAACAAACAAAAAGAATGACCCGCCAAAGAAAATCCCTACCAGTTCCAGAAATATGACTTGTTTCTAATAAGAGAATAACTTTCTGGGAAAATGGTAGAAGCACGGCGTTTTAGTCTCTGTGAACACCCCAGCAATGTGTTTCTGTTGCAGTAAATTCCTGCAGTCATCAATGCTACTCTTCTATAAAGCTAGATGGACACAAATTCAATAATAGTGTCTTTGAGAATGCTAAAGTTAATTTCTCAGCTATTCCAATTAGGTCTAAAATACGCTTACAAAGTGGCAACTTCATGGACAAAATGAAGATAATGAAAGCAAGTGTTAGGGATTTCTCAAGTATAAAGATTGCTGTTTTCTCCAGAACATGAAGTTTCTTTAAAAGCTGCTGCTTCTTTTCTTAAACAACTTTTTTTTCCTTAAAAAGCTCTTGCTCAGGTTAAAAAAAATCTATTAAGTATTTAATTACTAAAGCATTATGAATTCGGTAAGACCACATAATACCTTAGTCAGCGCCTAAGGCTCGTTAAGGAAGGTTTAAGCTGTGAATGGCCTTATAAATCTGTCGCAGTGCTTTCAAAAGTTGTACATTCCTGGACCTCCATTTCCCAGTCTTTCAGGACTATGTCAAGCTGCAAGTGAAAGCATTGCTGTTTGGGGAACACTGAAGAATACAATGATTAACTCTTCAAATATGTAAAAGATTCCATATGGGACAGGATGCGATAGAAGATGTCCTTGGACTTTGCAGATCATTTTTCACTATGTGCAAAGTTCACTAACAAACTGCTTTCTACTACCTCAATTCTTCTGTTTTCACTTTCATATGTTCTGGTGACGTACTGAGACCCAAACCCCAGTGAGCCGAAAACTAGGTAGAAGAAGAAATTTAGGTGCCTAAACATGATACGTCTCAAGTCAATTAGTATACTCAGATTTTCATTATTAAATTTTCTGATCTGAAACTCGGTTTCTGCCTAGGCATTAAAATGTCAGCCATGTCAACATGACTACTGTTATCATTTTGTTACACTGAAAATTTGCAGTAGGAATGAAAAAGGCGTGAGGGGAAAGGGAGAGGAATGACCCAAAGCATGAGGGAAGAGAAGCCTTTCTATCTCATTTTGGAGGGGTTAGCAAGGATATGAGAGATTGAAGATGGTTTCTCTATTCCATCCGGGAATGTGTTAGCCCAGACTCAGGAAAGTGCCCTGCTGTGCAGATACTGCTGTGCGGGTACTCATCTAGGCTGAGGGGCAGACAGTTCTCGGTTGAAACTCCTGGTTTTGCGCACAAAAAAATCTGAACTTGCCTGAAAATAATCAACAACAGTTCAGATTTGTAAAGTTTGTCTCTAACCCTCTGGTTACATTCAAAGCAGCTTAAATGAGCACATTGTTGCTTGTGCTACAGGGGAAGTTGGGTTGAAGATGCATCATGAGGCTCCACAGTAGCATTATGGTTCCCATTGGCCAACTTTGGCATTTTTCTGCCAAGTTGCTGATTTCTGAAGCTGTCTTTGAGGCACATCCTTTTCACAGGTTTACACAGGTTCACAGGTTATTCTGAGTTGGTAATAGCAGAGTATTGTGTACAGGTATTTAGGTCTGTAAGGATAGTGTCTCAAAATTTGGCAGTGATATCTAGGCAGCAGGTAGTTCAGCTGCAGAGGGGCTCTGTGTGTCCCCAGATAAAGTAGTTATGAAGTTGTATTCCCTGTCCAAGAAAAAAAAAAATCTTTAAACTTAGTAAAATAGTATTTTCAGCCTACCTAAACACATAAACTTCATGGTTAGTATTAGCCCAGGCCATTTCCTCATCTGAAAACTGCAAAAGCTTATACCAGAACACATGCTAAACATATCCACATATAACATGGTGGTTGAAAAGGCAAAGATTTTAGTTTTTGCAGATAGTTTTCTCTAAAACATAGCAACACTCTTAAATCCTGTACATCTAAAGAATTATTAGTAAATCTTGAGACCATCTGTAACACATCTGAAGATTAAATGTGGTTGATCCAGGGACAGAATAATTCATTCAATGCTCAGCCACAGATCTATAGCATCCCTTTTTGTAATTCATGATGCCTGCGGATGGTTTAGTATGTGAGGCTGTCTCACTACCCAGAGCATACATCAGAAGCTCATTAGCTTTTCACTCATTTTTGAAATGCTTTTTGTTCTGATAAAAGCAATGAATTAAAAATCAAAGCATAAGATGCTGCAATATTACTTCTCATAGCTACATGCAGGCACTTTCTGGTTTTGCTTTTATTCCTTATTTAAACTCTTCTGATTTGATGACAATTCATTTATGTAAATATTGTTTATAAAATGTACTCACAGTTCATTCCAATTTCTTAAACGGTTGACTTTGAAATGCTATCTCTTCAGTGCAGTTCCATAATAGAAATATTTCATGTCATGCACACAAAGACCAGACTAAGCAGCAAACTACACCAGAATTTTCCTGGCTTCAAACTTAATAGGAAATGGTCAGGAATTTCCTGGTTTGAAATGTTTTTGATGGAATTTTGAAATTATGACATTCTAATTTAATACTGTTTAAATGAAATAGTTCCCCTTGGTGTTTATTTCAAAAACTATGATAATTTACAGTAAAACGAAACAATTGCAACCATCTAAATAAAGCATTTTAGTTGATTTAGGGTTACTTCTGTCTTGAGGCCATGCTTGGATTTTTGGTACTTTATTCATATTTAGAAAAAAAAATACACTTTGTGTGATAAAAAACTGCTTTCATGTCAGTCTAGTGTTAATATTGTGTTAAGTAAATTTTTCATATTGGAAGTTATGAATGGAGGAAAAATATGGTATGGCTTTATTTATTAGGCATCAGAATAAACCATTGTGAATAAAAAAAATGCTAGCCTTCAATTGACAAAGTCAATGTTGTAAGTATTAGTTATATTTCTATATGCTGTAGCCTTAGAATATTTTAAAAGCAACAGCCACTTGGGCATTTTCTCATAGTTTAAAAATCTCCCTATTTTTCCTTTTCCTCCTTTTGTGTCTCCTCACTCATACACATGAGTTTAGTATTTGTAATATTACAGCTATTCTTGCTGCCCTTAAGTTTGCAAAAGCTAGAAGCAGGTAACATCTAAGTTCATTAAAAATGTCAACTTGGCAAAAGTGTGATGTAATTATCACAAAGAATTAATGCTACTGATTATATTACAGGCAGAAGACTAGTTATTGGCCACAGATGTGGATAGGGATGGAGAGGAATGGAAGCATGCCAAGATTGCAAGAAAGAAATTACTTTTTGTGGAGAGAGCAGCCTCCCAGGTCTGTGGTGCATGGTCAGTTTGCCTACCTAAGAGGCAGAAATACACCTGCTGGGGAAATGCAGACAATAGTACCATGTTGTTGACTCTAGTAATTTTAAATGTCTTAGAAATAGGAGTAATTTGAAAGGCAAGTTATTTCAAAATGTTTTAGAATGAGAGTAATTTAAGTTGGGAGGGACCTCTGTACACCAAAGTCAAGCCCTCCACTACAAGTGGGACCCACTACAGGAGGTTGTGGTTGAGTATCTCCAAAGATGAGCATTGAACAACTTGACTGGACCCCTGTTCCTGTGCTTCATTGTGAAAAGTGATTTCCTAATACATCACTGGAATTTCCTGCACTACAGTCTGTGTCAGTGTCACTCATCCTGTCCCTGTGTACTTCTCAGAAAACTCCACACCTTCACCCCACCCTAATTTAACTACCCCATTTTACTCTGTTATTATATTGATGCTGGCTGTAATGGAAAGGAACAACCAGCAGCCTTGTGTCCAAGAGGAGCTGCCGCATTCCAACTCATCTCATTTTTCAGGGACCCAGAAAGAAAAATTAAGAATACAAACTCAAGATCTAAACTGCAGCACTTTGCTTATGTGTCATGTTAAATACCAATAGCAATACTTTTCTATTTTTCCTGTTTTAAAAAACACATCTTAATGATATTTAAAATATAACCCACATCTAGATGAACTTTAAATTGTTGTTGTTACTGATAGGAGTCTAGTGGACATTTTCTCTGTGTTGATACTAGTTAATTAGATTTAATAATGACATCTCTTCCATTGGAGCGTAACTGTCTTCAGATGCTCCCTGATACATATCATGGGGGAAAGAAGTTCCTCTTCTTGATCATCCTATTAAGCATTCCTTTGCCTGCCCCACTTCACTGCTGAGCAGCTGTGAAGGATAGAATAGCTTCTGTGCCATACATTGTGGAGTGGCAAGTTCATGATTAGTAAAGAATATGTATAGCTGATCCCAGTAAAAATTGATTATTCTAAATGTGATAAAATACAGTGCAACACTGGTGCCACT
>WEKX01027549.1:0-20503 GCA_013390025.1 Pitta sordida
TGCCTCTTAACAGTGTGGCTGGGTTTGGGATTTTTCGGAAGGAATATTTGAGTTCCACGCTAAGACACTCTGGAACACCAAAAGCACTCATACTCACCACAGAGTTTGTAACTTCTTAGGCTTGTTACCCAAAATCACAGGGCAGTGAGTGCCGGGGCACGGGAGCAGCAGAGCAGCCAGGCAGGCATACCTGGAGGGAACCTGGGCAGGAAGAAAGGACATTTTACAAAGTCTCCATGCAACAGTTCCCACCCGCAACCTCCAATCTCGCTGTATTCCGCTTAAAAAACAAAACAGGCATTGTTTGTTTTCAGTTGGATGCGGCAGCTTCCAAGTACCGGGGATGAAATGGAGCTTAGAGAAAAACCATGTTCCTCTCCCAGCGTCAGGGCAAGCCCAGGGCTTTCCGTGCAATAAATAATGGGAATTTTAGTGCAGAAAACAGTGTTTTCCTCAAATATAGATGTTTCTTGCTCTTTGGTAATTTGGGGTTTGCTTTTTGGTGAACTGTGTTTCCCCACCTTGGGAAACAGGTTCCCAAACCTGCCCTCCAGTGATGCAGCAGCCCTGGGCTGGCTCCACCTCCTGAGATGCTCCAGGCACTTTGGTCAGAAGAAAGCACAAGAGGTTTTTTCATTTGTTTGTGACTTTTTCTCCTTAGAAAACACCCCTGTGAGCATAGGGCCCAAACATCAATTTTTGAGGGAGAGTGTGCTGTAACAGGGATGTGGGAGTCAAACTAAAATGAAACTATTCCTGGAAAGCTCTTCCCAGAGTAACATGCTGCTCCGTTCCCCACTCAAAACCTGGGCATGCGACATCCTTCGGAAGAAAACATTTGGGCAGTTCTAAGAAAAATGAGAATTTTAAAAAGCAGCTCTGAGTTCTGAGAAGCTCTGACCATCACCTAGAAGACAGACTTATGTTAATGGTTAATGGTGCTGTGTCCGGTTGGAGGCCGGTCACTAGTGGGGTGCCTCAAGGTTCAGTGTTGGGACCTATCCTGTTCAATATCTTTATTGATGATCTGGACGAAGGGATGGAGACTATTATTAGCAAGTTTGCGGATGACACCAAGCTGGGGGTAAATGTAGATCTGGAGGAAGGTAGGAGGGCTTTGCAGAGAGACCTTGACAGGCTGGACAGATGGGCTGAATCCAATGGCATGGGGTTCAACCAGTCTAAGTGTCGGGTGCTACACTTTGGTTACAATAACCCCATGCAGAACTATAGGCTGGGATTGGAGTGGCTGCAGGATGATCAGGTGGAAAGAGACCTGGGAGTGCTGGTGGATAGAAAACTTAACATGAGGCAGCAGTGTGCCCAGGTGGCCAGAAAAGCTAATGGCATCCTGGCCTGCATCAGGAATAGTGTTGTCAGTAGNGGAGTCAAACTAAAATGAAACTATTCCTGGAAAGCTCTTCCCAGAGTAACATGCTGCTCCGTTCCCCACTCAAAACCTGGGCATGCGACATCCTTCGGAAGAAAACATTTGGGCAGTTCTAAGAAAAATGAGAATTTTAAAAAGCAGCTCTGAGTTCTGAGAAGCTCTGACCATCACCTAGAAGACAGACTCTTCTGAAGCACCATGGGAGACTCCCTGGCACGTGGTGCTCACACACAAGCAACCAGGCTCCCCAGTGCCCAACAGGCATTCCAGGTCCGTGCCTAAATCAGCATTTTTATCCTTATTTTCCCAACTGTGGCACCAAGGACAGAAGTTTAAGGGGTCCATGTAAATACATATCTTAAACGTTTTTCATTAAACACATGGGGATAACTGGAGAGCATTTTTGCTGTCTCTGACACCAGGACAGTCTGAAGTCTCCCTGGCCGCGCTGCCCAGTGACACTGCTTTGACTGGGTTACACAGGAATTCAGTGTCCACTTCTGCCCTGTACTTTCAGAAGCTCGTGGTCAGTCCAGTCCAAGTCCCATCCATGCTTTCCTGATGTCACTCCCAGTTTCTGTTCTCTAAAAGCTTGGAGGATTGCTCAATGATGGTGTAGCAGACTTCAAAAGGCTCCAGGAGCTCCCAACAGCTGTTATTAATCAATCCTGCTCTACAATTACCCAGCAGCACCTCGGGAATGAAGCCAACCTCCAGGGTGAGGAACATGCACCACCACTGTGAGTGACACCCATCCCTCTCAAATGAAAAGGCATCAAGGAGCTGAATGCAGCCCTCAATATTAAGTTTATTGTGGAACATTTAAGGCCGACTTTTGTTCTATTTGAAACTAAAGTCGTTCCAGGTTATTAGACCGGGTCAGAGGTTGCAGCGAGGAAGAACCAGCCAAACTTGTACCAAACCAAGATCTACAGGAAAGGAAAAACACAAGCACCTGTTCCTAGGGAAGGAGGGACTGCAGGTTCATTTAGTCCTTTGTCATCCTGGGCAAAGAACAGGAGAGTCCAATTAACATGACAGTCCACATATTGAAATGCTGAACAGCCTTTCAGCTTTGCTTCCTTGCCACTTCGAACACGCCCCGCTTACATTTACAAGGAAAACAAAAAATCTGCATAAAAATTCCAAATGGGGTTCATTGGCCAGAAACTTACTCGGTTTCTTTATATCAATTCCAACCTCTGTAAGAGGTGGTGACTCCAAACAAGGAAGCGAAACGGAAAACTCTATTTATAACCCACTCCATGGTACAATGATTCACTTCAGGAATAAAGGTAAATAAATCATCTCACAGTGACCTAAGGTTCAGGTCTGAACCAGAGGTCAGGCATTATTCACGTTCTGCTTGGAGAACAAGACAACCAGCACATTACAGAGGAGCAAAGTGTGACACGGGAAAACCCCCTGTCAGGTTCTGCCACTTCCCACTGGCAAGGAAAAGGGACAAAACCCATCCCCACCTCAACCAAGACCTTTTCTAGCAGAGCTTTCAACCTGCAGCACAGCAAACACAACTCCCATGCTCACACAGACAGGATGTCTCAAGAGCACCAAGGTTCAAGAGGCAGAGCTCAGAGTCCATCCCTTCCCTGGATGTACACCCAGAAATCCCATCCACATTAAACTAGGCCAGGAAGGCAGGAACCTCCTTTAGCTGCCAGCATGGCATGGAACAGAAAGGCACCTCTGACAGCAGCAGCAAGCAATAGTTAATGATCAGCAGTATGTGGACAGCCTGGTTGGAGCACCAATTTATCCTGGTAACGAACTTCAGCCTTTCCTTTTCCATCTGCTGCCCAAAGACAAACATTATGGAGGACCCAGGGACCACATCACTGCATGGAGGGAAGACGAGGGACATGGAAGAATGAGAATGAAATCAGGAACAGCAAGAGGGACCCTCTCAAGCTCCTGACAGATCATTAACTCTTTTTGTGTTTAATAAGCACCTCCAGACACAGAGCCTACCTCCTGTGACATGTCCTTGACGGCTCTAGTGAAGACTTAGGTTTGGAGTTGCATGGCTCAGCTCAAACTCAACAGACCTCGGTGCTGCATGACCAAAACCACGCAGGATCCTTCCACGAGGCTGCTCTGCTTCCTAACAGGCACTTCAGGAAGAGCAATTTATTTTCTGGAGTGTCAAAGGGAGAAGGATATGAAGCATTCAGGGGTGTGGAGCTGGGCACAGGTCCCACACCCTGTAATCAGGACATGCCCCTCTGCATCACTGGACAGAACCGTGGAAAAGACGTCCCTTCTAAGCACACAACCAACAAGCAGCATCTTGGTTGGTCCTCAATGGTCCCTTTAGGAAGAAATTCTGTACTATACAGGTGGTGAGGCATTGAACAGAGAGTTTGTGTACTCCCCATCTCTGGAAGTGCTCAAGAGCAGGTTGGACAGGGCTCTGGTCCAGTGGAAGATGTACCCACCCATGGCAGGGGGGTGGAATAAGACAAGCTCTAAGGTCTCTTCCATCCCAAACCATCATGTGAATATCACAGAATCACAGAAATACCATCATATTGGCTGGAGAAGACTCACAGGTCCCCTAAACCTCTTCTAGTTGTCACTGAGAGAGAACAAGGTTCCACCAGGAGCTTTAAGCCTCCCGAGATGTTTTCCACACCAGTTTTCAAAGCAAGAAGCAGATGAGAAACTTATTTCAGTTTCAGAGTAAAACCTAATAGCCCTGAAGGCAGCTTGTGAAGAGCTGATACTATTTGCTTCCTAGAGGACACAACCAGGTCTTTCATCTCCTCTGGGAGCTGGGAAATATGTGCCAGCCTGAACCGAGAGACGCGACTTCGGTGGCACAGCACTTCAAAGCTGAGGTACTGCACAGACACCTTTGGGCTCCCCAAGGAGCAGATTGCTCCTGCCACAGCAGGGAGAGGACACCACAAACCCACTCCTCCTCAGTTCTCTTGGGAAGTTGGTACACACACAGTTTTTGGATCTTTTGTACTTCAGCTCATTATTATTTTATTACCAGTTGGCAGCACAAAACTGGGTAACACTTAAAAAAGCTTCTCATCTTTAGGTTTGAGGTGTTAATACTCTTCCCAAATTAAAGACAGAAAACAATCAAAATTCCAGTTTAATGGATCCTCTATACTTCAAAGTGTTCACACCACCCCACATGACAAAAAAGGCATGATGGCTCCCAATGGCATTAGACGATGGAACAAAACCTCAGGAGCACACACGATGCTCCAGGACTCACATCAAACCTGGACAATGAGAACTTGGCTTAGCAGTGCTCGGGACAGGTAGTTCTCCACAAATGAGGGATTCACTTGAAAAACAATCCATCAGTCCTGGATCAAAGGATGCTCAGGTGAGCAGCAGACTCTCAACTAAATCATTCCACATCCAACATGGAAAAAACCAAGCTCTCTGCAGACCATTTCTGGCGGGTGGGAAAGCCCGTTTGGGACACGTCAACTCTGCCAGACTGCTCAGAATCAAACACATGAAGATGAAGCTGTGTCAGGGGAGGGATAGGATGGATATCCCTAACCCTTTTCCCTCAAAGGGTGGCTGGGCACTGAGCAGGCTCTTCAGGGCAATGGGCACAGCACCAAGGCTGACAGAGCTCAAGGAGTGTTTGGACAACACTTGTGCGCACATGGTGTGAATGTTGGGGTTGTCCTGTGCTGGGCCAGGATTCAGTCCAGAGGCAAAATACCTCATGTGTCCTCAAGAGGCAAAGAGGTGAACCAAAAAACACATCCAGCCCATCCAGCTCAACCTCTGGTTTGGAACAGCAGCCACACGCAGATGTTGGGAGGGAAAGGAAGCAAGATACGTAGAACTGAACTTCTCCATGCATTTTTCCACCTCTAGTGCTTTGTATTTCTGGGCCTTCCCAAGTCAGTTTGGGCTTCTGGGTGTTCTGGTGTGCAGGGGTTGTCCTGTAACGGGCCAGGAGCTGGACTTTACTGATCCTTGTGGGTCCTTTCCAACACCGAATATTCTACAATTCTATGAAAGACATTCAGTGGACCCTCTTCATGAGCACACCCAGCGCTTCCCCAGACTCACACAGACCTTTTGTAGCCTCAAGACAAACATCCAAAACCGCCTCCTGTTAGTTCCACCTGATCCTCTCCAAATCTCTGGGCAGCAGAAGTGAATTGTCCTCCCACATAAACCACTCATGTTTTTGTGACCTGATCCACCCCACTGCTGACCTTTTTAAAGTCAGTTGGATGGGAAAACCACTTCCTGGCAGAAGGGGAAGAGTGAGACACAAACTTTGACTGCACAGACTAAATAAGTAGCATTTTGCTGCGTTATCTGCCAATTATCAGTAGATATCAAAACTGCAGGGCACCAGAAAGGACCCCAATAACACATTGAAGTTGCCTGTTCTCAAAACATGGAAAGTTGCAAGGTCAAAAGGGGAACAATTATACCTTGTTGAGTAGATTTTCTGTCGTTTTGCCAAAACCAAATACGTACATTCAACACCTGGGGAAGAGCCGGACAGAAAACTGGATACTGTACTTTAAATACTGCACTTGAAACAAAGCTGCTGTTTGGACTCAGTAATTTGCAAATTCCTCCCTGAATACACCCCAAAGCTGACATCTACATTCATTGTGCTCAGATGGAGAAAAAGAGAGGCAGCTTTTATCCCACACTGTGCTCAGGCACTGCTCAGAACACCATTTATCAGCTGACACCTATGTAAGAAAATAAAATTATAAAAACCTGCTGCTTGCAAACCCCATTTGACACCTCTCTCCCAATTCCCTTACCTTGGGAGTAGCCTACACATTTCCAAAGCAGCAAGAGAATGCTGAAAGCAGGTCTAGATCCTAATCCTGCCTTCACTAAAGGAAAACAGCAAATATTTTTTGGAGTTGCCTCGTGGCATGTCCAACTGCCATCCCAGCAGGGGAAGGTTCTGTGTTCCCAGTAAGCTCCAGAACGTGTGTGTACCTCCAAGGCAATAGAGAAGCCAAGACTTTGTTAACAGCAGAATACTGAAAAACTTCAAAACTGATGCCAATGATTTTTGTGATGGAAGGGAACAGAATGGTACCTCAAATAAAACAAGGAGACTACAAAATTTAGAGAAGACATGTTCAGATAGAGTCTCCTCTCAACACAGGAATGTCAGGGCATGAAATTCTTTAAAGCCTTTGACTCACCGGGAAGAGTCCTGCTTATTCTAAATTAGATTTCACCATATAATGTGCTTTCTCTGACTAGACTTGAGATATTCCCAGCACGGAGCTCGACTATGTGCTTCCAGCAGCAATCATTCCATATGATGTGGTTTGATGACACCTCAGTCTGGGAGCACAGAGATGTGATGGCTCTGCTGAGGACACTCACACAGATAACTCTATTTTATCCCTCCACTCCCCAAACCCTGACGTGTCTGGTGCAGCCTCCAAGCCTGGAACTCAAACAGGAAAAGCCCACCCAGGGAGTATTTTACTTTTCACTTCAAGATGATTTAACCTTTTTCCCCCAGCAGCTGCAGATACTGTGCAAGGAACAGTAGCCTGGAAGAAACAGAATATGTGACTCTGGGAAAAACAAGCACGTATCTTAATGTGAAACATCTGCTTTTTACTCTTCTTCAACTGCAAATGAAGAGTTTCCCTTTTGGCTTCCCCTGGAACAAGAGCCGAGGGAATCCCATGACAGTGTCCAGTGAGGGTCTGGTGCCCTGAGCTCGGGGAGGGACATCCACCTTGACTAAATATGGAGTTATGAAAAATATTTAAAAGTGGGATTTTAAACTCTCACAGAGAGGCTTGGAGGAACACTCTGATCACAACCTGCCCCAAGTGCCTCTACACGGCACTCACTCCCATCTCCCTCTGACACACACAGTACCTGGCTCACACACCTATTACCATTATCACAGTGCACTTGGACCGAATTTTGTATTATTATTCTTATTTTCTTCTTTTCCAAGGATCCCTTTATGGGTACCATGAGTCACACAATTAACACCCTTCCAGCATCTGCACAAGCAATGTTCCCACACCCAGTCCCTCTGGAAAGAGGGATAAACCCCTGCTAAATCAAGTTTAAAATTGTGCCAAATGGCATCTGTCATCTTCAGCACAGCCTAGTTCACACTCCCAGGTGTTGATCCCAACCCGGATCATCATGCAATAACACTTTTAAAGAAAAAAAAAATCCCATCTAGTTTGCAGAGTTTTCTTGCAAGATGCCTTTGATTCACATCTGAAGATGAGCTGCTTCAGTTCTTCTGAAGGAAGGATAACTGAGCTCTGCTGAAGCACTGGCTGCTCCCAACCTTCGCAGAGAAGACAATTTGCTCCACATTTCCCCTTACACTGGTTTACTTAATCATTAACACACTCTTGATTTAATGCTCTTCTGAGCCACCAGCTCAGCTGAGACTCCTCCTCAACCCTAAGCATGAGCCATGAACTCAAATGCAGATATTTAAGATACTTTTTCCCCTCCCTGAGAGATTCAGAAAACTTGCCACGTGCTCAGGTGACACCACAGTTCTCTAAAGAGAGTTAAGCTGACTAGAGTCCATTCCTCTGTGCCTCTGCTGCTCCTGTGTCCATTCCTCTGTGCCTCTGCTGCTCCTAAAGAGCTTTTGGAGACTTCCGGTTCTTTGCTACTTCTGGATCTCCCTCCTGGTTCTCCTCCTCCATGTGTGAACCTTGCACATGCCCCAAACACTGGGAAGATGCCTGCCAGTCTCGAACTGACACCAGGATGAAACAGCATCTCTGAAGGAAAAAACAAGGGCGTCCTCCATAATGTGGAACAACTGAAGAGCTGCAGCAAACCCCTGGAATTCCTGCTGGCTTCTCCCCCTAAAAGACCCAAGGTAAGCAAGTGTAACTCATTATAGCAACAGGAGAAAACCGACCCAACAATACCTGGAGAGCTTTGTGCCAGGTTAAAGAGTCAGGGCACCTCAGGAACAGGTTTGACGAGCACCAGTAGCAGTACATGGGAAAGGCAGGCCCAAGACCTCCCCTTCTGGGCACAGCAGTTCCCTCAGTGGAGGTAACAAAAAAGCCTTCAAACACTCCACAACAGGATGTTTCAGTCACAGGCAATGTATTGAAATACCAAGTTTCAGGCTTAGGTACAAAACTACACAAACAGCTCCTCACCTGTGGAGTACTGGTTTACAAAGTACCTCGTGGCTCAATCGCCCAATTTCTGAATAAAACAAGATTTTTAGCAGGCACAGAGCAGCAGGTTAAAAAAGAACCTGTGGTCGGTCAGACAGGACATGAACAAAGCCAAACCAGCACCTGGGTTGCGCTGCAATCATTGTTATACAACCACTGCATGTAATTAGTGCAACACTGAGCAGGACATTTACATGCGCAGCTTCACTGTGGCTGTCCCTGCCCCATTCCCAGCTATCAGATCCCACCCGCAAGGAACACCCGGCTCTGCTGGATCCCACATCAGCAAAGCTGAAGAGAGGCATTGTGATCACCTCCTCCCACTTTCTGCATAAAAAGGTGGAATTTCAAGAATTTTTCCCTTTTAAAGGGACCAAGAACTTCATGTTCAATTACTTTCTTCATCCCTTATTTCTGATTTTATTTCCCTCATTTCCATTTCTACCTATCCCACCCTGGAACACTTTCACTCATGAGCTGCAGTATCTTGTGTGCCACGTCTCCTTTGCACAGGCACAGCACCAGAGAGCTGTAAGTGTGGACAGTGTACGGGGAAACAGCTGGAGATTTCCCTTCCTGGAAGAATCTCTACACCACCTCCCAGAGCTCCTCAGAAATATCACCTCCTTGTGCTGCCTCAGGGTTCTGGAAAGGCAGGAGGTTCATAAAAGGTGGAATTTTAGCAAGAACACTTCCTGTGTCAACTCTGCCCATGATAGTTGTGGATGATCCAGGGAGCAGCAAGGTTCTTCAGCCTGCTCCAGCATCCAGCACCGCTGGACTACAGATGTTGGCACAGACCTACTGCCCAGTCCCACCACTGTTCATTTCATGGACCTGCTGAGCCTGGGTTTGTCCAATCCCTTTGTGAATGGAGCTAAAACAGCAGCTTCCACAAACTCCTACAACAAGATCCAGAAGTTTGTTGCCTGCTTTTTAAAGAAATCCTTCTGATTCCCTAAAGTCTCAGGTCTTTCAGGCTCCCCAGGCCAAGCAGCTGCTCCTCTGCCTTCAACTTAACTTCCTTTCTCTATATGTTTTCCAAGCCTGGGGAAGATGCCATGACTGGGAAGGCACAAGGCAGTAGATGGAGTCGCACACTCACCCACTGCAACTCCCTCAGTGTATTACTCAACGACCCTAATCCTTAATCAGATTAATATTTCAGCCCTCCAAAAAATAACACAGCGTGTCCTACCTGTAGCAAGAGACTGGCGTGTCAACAATAACCAAGTCACTGCCGGGGGAAGATAAATCCCAAGGGCTCCAAGCTGTGCTCATGCCAACAAAAAGGGGTTTGCCCACTCACCTGCAAAAGAGTTTCTCTCACAAGCCAAAAAAACCACACTACTCACTGTGCTCCTAAACACAGCCTGGCAGACACCTGAAAATCCTGTTCGACTTCCCAGCAACTCTCCCCATTCAGCTGGCAGCACGCTACCAACTTCAGAGGAGTCTGGCATTTCTGGAGGGTGGCAGAAGAGCTCCAGAAGCCTGAGTACACACTGAAGGCATCTTCTTGGTTATGCTCGTAGGATGAATTATGTATTTAATTAGAAGCAGCTTCAAGGAGAAGCTGCTAAGGCTGAACACGGAAGATAAGTCTCACTTCACACAGGGAGGCAAACCCACGCGAGGAAGCAGATGCCAGAACCGGCCACCTCTGTGCACTGTCTCACACACACTGCAAAACTTCTCCCAGAAGCTGGAGCAAAGTGTTATTTTGCACAGATGATCTTAGCTGTTACCTCGAAGGCAAACATTACCCTTCCCACAGTTCGGAAATTGCATCCCGATGAAGCTGCTTTGATTCAGCTTCCGCTTTCAAGGCCTAATCTCCAGTGTAGCTGTCAATTAGAGACCTTCATTACCGAGTAATCTGCTCTATGCACCACGTCGTGTCTGTCTTCTTAGAAGCCTTAATACCCACCAGGGAGGATGGCTTTGTACAAGGAGACCATTTGTGGACTTTCTGCACTGCATGCAGATCCAGAGTTAATTCCTGACAACAGCAGCACTGGAGGTGTCAGCCAATGACAAACACAAAAAGATTTTGGCGTCATTGAGCCTCAAAGCTCTGTCAACCACAGAAAAGCAGTGTTTATGTGTTGACAGAGACACAAGTAGAGAAAGTCCTTGCAGCACAAGGTCATACCAAGCTTGCTAGAAGACTAAATTTAGCCACCTGTGCCTCAGGCAAGTCTGTTTGTTATGGGAAGCTCAGATACTGGTGTGGAGCACTGGTCCCAGGGTAAATCCCCTGGAAGACTCGACTCCATCTAATTGCAAATGATCTCGAAGCTATTAACAGGGAGCCCAATCTGAATCCATCAAAGAGGAGATGTCTTTGAAAGCCACGCAAACCCAGGACACTGGCGATCCTGTCAAGGCTGGTTTGCTCCACTGGTATAAAGTACTACTACTCTACCTTCAGTGTCAGAGTCAGCAGGAGGAGGAGAAGATTTAACAGATGGGGTTTCAGCACAAATGTATTTTAGAACACCTCCTCAGCAAGCACATTTCCTACTGTAACACACCTCACACTACAGTTCTCACAGCTACACAAGAGCGGATCGACGAGAACTCAGGGATTATTCCAAGCTTTTGTAAACAGTTAGCTGAGACTGATCAAACAGTTTGTGAAGACAAGCCCTGGTTTACCAAAAAGTGTCACAGCAAACAGTTTTGTCAAACATTTTAATTTCCAAGCCAAAAAGGCAGTGATGACTCAGATTTTTTCAGCTCTGTTAGAGGTCTTAGGATCAGTATCAGCCATGAGCCCATGGAGAGACCATGGAGTTCATCTGAGGTTCAATGTCCAGGATCGCTGAAAGAATCCACCCAGAGGATAAAACAACTTAAAGAATCTTACTAAAGAATTTGGTTTCAAGATACCCCTGAGGAATATCTGCACTATCTGCCTCAGCCCTGCAGGCCTTCAGAGATGCTGCAAAACCTATTTTGGTGCCAGAAACCCAAACAGGAACATTAGCTTAACCACACAAACTCAGGCTTACTAAAACGACTGCATCAAGTCCCACTGGGCACAAGGTTTCTCACACCGAATGTTGAGTGTACACAGTCCAACGAGGCACCTGGAAGTCACACTCCATCTCCTCACACCTCTGCAAACAGATGGGAACACAGGAGGGTGCCCAGACATCCATTCCTGCTCTTACAGCCAAACTGTCCCTGCAGTGACCCCAGCCGGGAGGATGTCCAGACCCTCAAGTCCTCCAGCCAAAACCCGGATCTATCACCACAGCAGCCAAGGTATTACCAGACCCCTGTCTTTGATCACGTTGCCTCCTTAAGGCTGAAGCACCAGAAAGAACAAAACAAGTGGTTCCAGAACATCCCGCTCCCAATGATGGATCTTGACAACTGAAGGCACTCTGGCACACAAACTCCTAACGTTTAGAAACTATAAAAACCCAAGTACCAGCACTGTACCCAGTAAATCCAGACAGAAACAAAGGGCTGTGGATTGGTTTGGAGCCTAATACCAGTTCTGGATAGTAACCACAGGGTAACAGGGATTTCAGCAGAGAACTTCCCCCCTCAGACACTGAGCGCAGCCCAGCGAGGATTTACGAGTACTGGTGTTGCATCTACCGCGAGTCAAACTGAAGCCTCAGTGCTGCCAACACTGCACAGAGCCTCCTCAGAATGAGAAACCTGTCAAAACCTTCCCAAACAGAGGAGAGCTGGGAAGCAATATTGGATGCCAAAGTAGCTTCAGGCCCGATCTCAGCTGCAGGATGATCCTTTGGAGAACCTGCCGGCCTCCAAAGCATCCGACCCACAGTGAAGCCAAGACAGCTGAGGTAGTCTGTGGCTCACAGAATGGGAGTGCAGTCAAGGAGTGAGCGCTATCCGGGGTGGGGAAGAATGATAAAATCACACACTGGCTTGGGATGGAAGGAAGATGAACCTAAAGTTCATCTCATTCCACTCTGTGCCACGGGCAGGGACACTTTCCACTAGACCAGGTTGCTCCAAACCACATCGAATCTGGCCTTGAACACTTCCAAGAACCTCCCTGTCTGTAGGATGCGCACACAGCAGGTATTTTGGAAGCATTTACTTCCATCTAAGAAGTCACTTAAAGCATGTGTTGGCCCAGTCCCTCTCTCCCATCACAATTCAGAGTGTTGTGACCTGCTCCTGCAGCCCTGCCAAAAGAATGACAGCAAGGAGTCGGCATGAACCTCCTAAAGGTGAGACCTTTGAAGTCTCACCCGGACTTGAAAAGAAGCAACTACAAAGCCTGAGGCCTCTGCTTCATTAAAATAAGGTTCTTAAAATACAGGTTCTTAAGTTTCATTTGCTCATTGAAACTTGGTCTTTTAAGATCTAGGAAATAAAAACAAGCTGTAGAAACTAAACTGTGCATTACAAAGGATGACAGTTACAAGGTAACTAATGACAGTCAGCTTCCCCAAAATGGGATTGGTACACAATGGAGCAGCTTGTCCCAAACTTTCAAAGAGTCAAACACGTTCAAGACACTTTCCAGAACTTCCACTGCCAATGAACGATACATTACAAACCATATTTTAGAGGACTTCCTCTCATTTTGTAAATAAACCTAATTAACCATAAAACACATCTACAAGGTGTTTTGAGCTACAAGGAACGAAAACTTGAAGATCCAAGATGCTTGAAATTGCTGTTCTTCCAAAATCCACCTTTTATCCAAGAGAAGTAATATTAATGGTTGGGTTCAATGATGCTAAAGGTCTTCCCAACCTAAACAATTCAATAGTTCTAAGGTCATTCACACTCCCCTCCTTTCCTGTTGCATGCTCTCCATTAACATGAAGAACAAAAACCAACAGCACCTGAATCCATCTTTTGCCTTGTGACTCAGAAATGAACATGCAAAGCAAAGGAACATTGAATTCGGCTTATTTTCCACAAACAATATGTTACCGGTGCCAGGCCCTCAGCACCCTCACAGCCAAAGATATCCCAACTAATCCTGCCCTCCCCTCTTGTCCTGGCCCTCCAGTTCCTTGTCCCAAGTCCCTCTCCAGCTCTCCTGGAACCCCTTTAGGCACTGGAAGGGCAGAATCCCTCCTCCCCAGGGCATGGGAGGGGTTAAATCACGAACTGGGCTCTGCAGCAAATCACTAAGATGGAAGTGACCAGATTTTCCAACATAAACAGCTCCAAGGAACGCCTCAGAAAGGTTGGTCTCACAGTTGGTTTCAACTACAACTTAACAACCTTCAGCACCAAAATGCAGCGATTCCTTGTGGTCTGGAAAAAAAGGAGCAGCTCTATTGGAACCAGGTATTCCAGGGTTTTCTTAGCCTCATCACGAACTGCAGGAACTCCTTTTATCACTAGATATTAAAACACGTAGGTAAGACAGCAGCTCCTCAGAATATTTAATAAATGACGTCCCTCATACAGTGTGGCAAACTCCTCTTGGAGAGCTACGGAAACGCAATGGCTTCAGGAAAAAACCCTGAGACTGCGGAGAAACCTTCACTGCTCTGTAAACAGGCCATAATTTTCCCAGCCTAAAAGAATGCCATAATATAATCATAAGGGGGGGAAAAATAAAGAAGGCGCAGGAGAGCAGAGGAAGACAGGAAAACAGTTTTCCCATTTCCCCACTGAATAACCCCAATTCCTGAGTCAAACGATCGGAGGAGCAAATCCAAGCTATTCAATTGTCTTCCACAACACAGGAGCTGTCAGGCTGATCTTCAGGGTGGAATTGCTGTCAACTCTTCAGGCTATTAAGCTGTTATCCAGAAGAGATTTGCTCACAGACAGCAAACCAAGCCAGGATATTCAGACAGGTAAGAGACACGGATCCATTGCAGGAGACAGGCTGCTCTAAAAGGATCTGACAGGAAGGAAGAACATATGAAAAGCCAGGAGAAAATGGTGGTAATCTCACCCTGACTCAGCCTCATTGCTGCTCTGGCCAATTTCTATGAAAAAAAAGTAGGCAGGGAGTGTCTGATGACCAGAAACCACGGAGATAATTCAGCAAGGAACTCAAATACCTCCTTCCTCTATTAAAAAAAAAAAAAAAGGTCTGGGGAGGGTCATGTGGAATATAAGGATGAAGTAGGTAAAACAATTATGAGATTTCACCCTTCTACAGAATCACAGCATGGTTTGAGTTGGAAGGGACATTAAAGCTCCTGTTGTTCCATCCCCTGCCATGGGTAGGGACAACATCCACTATCCCAGGTTGCTCCAAGCCCTGTCCAACCTGGCCTTGGACACTTCCAGGGATGAGGCAGCCACAGCTTCTCTGGTCTCAACGCCCTGTGCCAGGGTCTCAACACTCCCACAGCCAACAATTTCTTCCCAATATCCCACCTATCCCTGCCTTCTGCCAGTGGGAAGCCATTCCCCCTTGTCCACTCACTCCAGGTCCCTGACCCAAGTCCCTCTCCAGCTCTTGGATCCCCTTTAAGCACAGGAAGGGGCTCTAAGGTATCCTCAGAGCCTCCTCTTCTCCAGGCTGAACATCCCAACTCATCTTCTCACTCCAGCAGAGGTGTCTCAGCCCTCAGATCATTTTCATGGACCCAATCCATCAGATCCATGTCTTTCATGAACTGAGGACCGGAGCTGGATGCCGTCCTCCAGATGGGGTGTCATAAGAGTGGACCAGAGAGGGAGAATCCCCTCCCTCAAGGTGCAATCCATGCATTCCACCTTGCCCTTTCAGCCTCTGAAGACTGAAGCTTTCAGCTGTCTCAACTTTCTGTAGGTCAAGGCGACCACCACCGCCAAAATTCCATCAAAAGCAGGAACTCTGCAGGACTCCAAAGGGTGTGTCTGCAGTGCATCCCTGTTTGGGCAGGAACACGGGACTAAATAACAATGGGAAGGAGCCACTGCCCGTGGACCGCAAGCGAACGGCCAGCAAAGGATGGGGAAGTTTCTGCTCCCACACTTAGGCTGGATTCATCAGAAACTGGGAAGGTTTGGGGATGACTGGAAGCTTGTAAAAGAATGAGGATCAACCAAGACAGATGCAGGAGAGGAGCACAGAAAGCCAGCAGATCCAGAGGAGGATGTAATTGAAGGGTTTGAAGTAATTGAACTTTTTTTGGGGAAAGAAGGTGGTTCATAAGAACCTCATCTCCTCAAAAGCTCCTACAGATGGGACAAGAATTAGCCATCCATAGCTAGAAAAAAGTCAAGAGATTACAGATGGAAAGAAAAAAAACCAAGGGACAAGAATGTTCCTTCACAGATGCTGGAAGTCAAAAAGTAAGATGGAAAAACTCAAATACATACTGGGTTTTAAATGATAACATGGACGTAGCAAGTTCATTCAACACACTGTGGAGAGTAGACAAGCCAAAGGAACATTTAAAGAATATAAAGACTAAGGAAATATTTAGAGGACCTAAGCAATCCATGCATTCAACCCTGCCCTTTCAGCCTCTGAAGACAGAAGCCTTCAGGTGTCTCAATTCATAGAACCATGGAACAGTCTGTGTTAAATGAGACCTTAGAGAGCATCTCATCCCACCCCCTGCCATGGGCAGGGACACCTTCCAATAGCCCAGGCTGCTCTAAGCCCCATCCAACCGGGTCTTCAACACTCCTGGGGATGGGGCAGCCACAGCTCCTCTGGGCAATCTGAGCCAGGGCCCCATCACTCTCACAGGGAAGGATTTCTTCCAAACATCTCATCTAAACTAGTACTTCCTGCCTTCACCTTGGATGGCAGCTGGAATATTGGTGTGAGCCCTGTGGTGCCATCTGACTGTGTCACAGAAGTAACCAAGGCCAATCCATCCTGTACAGCAAAGCTAAATGTCCAAAAAGAAAACAAAATCTGAATTTATAAGGTTTATTTTTTTAAAAAAAGGCTAGAAGTCACATGATATTATCGGATTAAAGAATGTCAACAGACAATGTCTCCCAAAAGTCAGAATTGTGTTTTACAGGCGCCGTGTGGAGCTCGGCCCTCGCCACTTTCCTTGCTTGAGCCCAGAAGCCAAGTACACCAGGCTCTGGGTGGCACAGGACCACTCAGAAGACCAGGTGACAGCAACACCCAAAGCTATGCAGGACGGGAAGTGCCTCCTGGTTAAAGCTGGTCACTAAAGAACACTTGGCCGAGGCTTCACAGAACAACCCCAACCCAGGCAGCCACGCTGGACAAACCAGAGCTGCCCTAAACACAGCCTAAATGGGCACAGGGCTAATTATATTGTACAGAATGAACTCATGGCTCAGGAGTCAGTCAGGGGCTGTTGTCTTTTTTTCTTTTCCTTCTTCCTTTTGCAGTGGACGGAGCAAGTTAAAAAGGGAAAGGCAGCTGATACGATCCATTGAAAAAAACCAAGAATACTACAGGGCAGGACCCTTCAAAGCTCTCTGGAGAACAAAAGTCCACAGGATAAAAGGAAAAATCCTTCATGTACATAAATAAGTGGTAAAAAAAGGTAAAGAAGGGGGAAGCGCACATCACTGGTCAGTTTTGTAGCAGGAGGGACTCACCAAAGGATTCTGCTCAACGACACTGAGCTGTGCAGTTACTAAGATAACATTTGCTACTCTGAATAATTCAGGATGATCAGTAAATAAGAGCCATGACTCCAAGGAATTGCAGTAAAATCTCGTGATGTGAGTGGGTGATACAATTCACAGCATAGCACATCAGGAACAACCACCCGAACTTGGACTTCAAAAAATATGACAGACTGAACTCAAGCCAACCTTGGGGAACAGGACTACACCTGAGTATTCCACAAAAACCACAGCTCTGTGGTTTTTAGATCACTAACAAACAAGCAGAACAGCTGCAATTACAGAGACAATAATTTAGGACAAAATACCTCTAAAACACCTCTAAAGAGGGACCTGTAACATAAATATCACCCACTGAGCTGCTCAGCACCTCTGCCAACCTCCCCTGTTCACCTGTGCCACCCCTGTCCCGAGGAGGCTGGAGCAGAGCTGGCAATGGCACGAAGAAGGAGAAGAGATATGGAAAAGGAGTCTAAATGTATGAGGACAATTCAGGCAAGAGACCACCAGGAATAGAAGAAGTAGCTTCCTAAAATCATGAATACCATGAAGAGAAGTGTGAGGGTTCCTAAATTCAACACCTGGCTCAGAGAGGTCATGAACTGCTGGAAGGAGAAAAATACAGCTCTATTTCCCCAGATTAGATTTGCTGTGTTTGTGTTCTCCCCTCCCCAAGCATCTGCTCCTGGTTACCAGTGAGCAGCATACCAGGCCAGATGGATTCCTGGTCTCATCTGGTAGCACTTTTTAAGGCATTACACAGGATTTCATCTGTTAACCTGAAAATACGCAGTGGCTGATTGCTTCCAAAGAGCTGGAAAGGAGTTTAAAAACCACAAAAAAGAGGGCAGTGGCAGGGTAGGGAAGGCAGTAAGTGGCTGTGGACTAGGATGGACTTGGGAGCTGTGAGCTGAGTGAGATTCTCTTACAGTGGAGCTCTGAACCTGCCTGAATGTTTTCCAGTGGAATAGCAAGTGAAGTTATTATCAATACAGAGAACTGGAACAGCATAAAAACCCCTATGGAAGAGCAAAATAGATGGGCTGGAATGAGGCAGGTCACACACCTCAGGCTTCACAAGAAACACTACCATGAACTGGAAAGCTCTTTAATTCAAGGAAAAAGAGAGAGAGAGGCAGGGTATTAACTTGTCGCCACGACCTGCAAGCCACCAACCTGACTCAGACATGAAGGATACCGGGACAAAGGAATTCCCCACGGCACAGCAGAGCATCCCCGAGAGCCCTTCCCTGCCATTCCGGGCCCTGCTCCACTCAGGGATCAGCCCTGAGCAAACACGTGCAGGGAAAAGATGGACAGAGAACACTGAACAGAGTGACTGCAAGGGTGGCGTGTGTGGTTTGGAAATAAGGAAGCCAAGAGTTGAGCCAAGCTTTCCAAAGAGAGAGGAGCTGGTTTTAGGAAGCAACATCGGCACACAGAACGTACGAGTCCCACATTAGTTTAATGTTAGAATATGGTGTAAGTTTCCAGCCCTCACGGCCAGATAACAGAATTTTCCACACATAAAACACAGCAAGAAGCCCAAATTGGCCCCAACCTGTAAGGACTTTTGGCCAGCAGTTGAAAACACACAGTTGTGGACTTGCAGGAGAAAGCAGAGAGTTGAGCCTCCTCTTCCTCACCACCTAACAGCTCTTAAAAAATAAAAGATGCACCAATCAAGTCCAGAAAAAGCGGTTTCAGGGCAGGCATCGTTTGAAGAAACACTTATATCCTAACAAAGTTTAGGTCCTTATGCAGGCTGTGAGCATAAAGCCCTGATTTTATCAATAGTCTAAAATTTCACTGGGGTCAGCAAGATTTCTGCCCAAAGGATGGAACATCAGCAGTGCTGGGATGGTGCCCCTTCAACATGGAGAGCAGAGATTTCCCTGGCCAGCTCTCACCTCCATCCCTCACGCTTCCTAAGTACTTCCACTGGGTTTTTTTACTAAGAATAATTTTTTTCTCCACACCACAATATTCAAATTCCTTTCTTATCTGGGCACACCTTGCCAGTGGTCACCTGCCCTGTCCAAGAACTCACACTGATATTTATCCTTGGTGGCATCTCCAGCTCACCTTTGACTCCAAGAACTCCAGCAAGAGCCCAGCTTCACGAGGAGACAATCCTGTGTGCATCTCTACAACAGCAATACCATAAAACCTGAATTCTCCCATCAATACCACTCCACTGCCTGAGCAGCACATCCAGAACTTCAATCACTGGCAAGCAGTTAGGAATCCTCCATGGATTTTGCAGCCTGAATCTCTGCAAGCTTGTAAGTCAAAGGCATTCTTTGTATTTTTTGGAATGTGTCTATGGGAAAATGCTGATCATATTTGGTAAGAGCTCCTCAACGGGAACAAAGCTCATATTCCCAGTTCACCCATTGCTCTCTCCCAGCAGGGACCAAGGTACCAATACAGCATTGAGCCAAGGATGTGGAGATGGTTTACTTGGGTAAATCACAGCTGGCAGCAGGGGAGCCAAGAGGAGGAAAAAGCAAGTCCTGAAGAACTTGGGGAGTGGCAGCACAAGCTGGTTACACACAGGCATTAAGTCACTGATAAAAAAAAAAATCAAGTCTGAGGTCACACCCATGACAGTGAGACTTCAAGCAGGTCACTGTGAGTCTGGTAATGAGAAATGGGCAACGTGGAAAACTCCACACGAAGTCAGGACATGGGAGGCAGCTCAATGGACCGTGAGCTTGGACTCTGCTCACAACAGTAAGAGCTGAAAAGTCAGTGTTGAGGAAGGCCAACGAGGATGGTCACCAGCAGCGAAACACTGCGAAGGGAACACGTCAACCTCCTGAGCCAGCTGTGGCTGCCCCATTCCTGGGAGTGTTAAAGGCCAGGTTGGACAGGGCTTGGAGCAACCTGATCTATTGGAAGTTATCCCTGCCCATGGCAGAGGGTTGGAATGAGGTAAGTTTTATGGTCTCTTCCAACCCAAAACATCCGGAGACTCCGTGACTTGGACAAGACAATGAACCCCAACCCCTAGAACTTCACACTGTGCCAACAGAAACGGAAGCTGCCTGGTAAAGCGGAAATATACAACTTCTTCACACAAACAAGCTGCCGATACACCTCCAGCTACACAGAGCACTTGGCAGCCCTGCGCCGGGAGCTCCACCATGTTCAGGAGTTCCCAAGGCTCCTCCAGCTCCTTCCCGGGCAGTCCCCTGCCCCGCACACCCGGGACAGCCCCCAGGGAGTCTCTCCCAGACCCTTCCCACCCCAAATCCCCCGTTTCCATCCCCCGGGCAGTGCCAGGGCACAGACCCCGAACCTGCCCCGCTTCCCCTCGCCCACGCCCCGGGGGGACCCGCGATCCCCGGGGGCCGCCGCCCTGCCCGGGGTCCCCGGGGTTGCTCCACGGCGGCTCCTCCGCCCTGCC
>WEKX01027549.1:29768-61602 GCA_013390025.1 Pitta sordida
GGCCCGGAACGGTCGTGCCGCGGGCGCGTTCCCGGGGGGAAGGGAGCGGAGGGCGCCGCGCGGGGCGGTGGCGTTTCCCGCCCCCCCTCGCGGAAGATGGCGGCGCCCAGCGCGCTCCTGGCCTGGTGCGTCCAACACCTGCGCGGGGACTTCGGGCTGGACGTGGGCGAGGACGTGGTGAGGTGAGCGCGGCCCGGGGCCGCCCGGGTCCCCCTCGGTCAACACGGAGCTAACGGGGTGTGTCAGCGCAGCGCTTGGGGGTTTGCGTCCGGCGTTGTCCCTGAGCACTGCGGGGCCGGAGGTTGCGGGGTCACAGAATCACGCGCTTGGAAGTCTCTGTTTGCTTCTCCTGCGCCACAATTCCGGGCTGGTTCTTAAGGGGTGTCCCCTGGCAGTTTAGGAACACGTGTTTATTGGGAGGTCCAGCAGGGAATTCCCCATTGAAAACAGGGTGTCTGTGAGACAATGTTTTGTATTGTCACCTGTTCAGTCTGTGGGGCAGCCCACACGTTAATCTTTGAGGTTTCAGCTTGGAAAAGCGATTCAATTTCTGGCCCGTGAAGGTGGGCAGAGCTGTCCTAACCTTTTCTGAAACGTCAAGAACAAAGTCTTGAGCGCTGAGAACTTCTTGAGCTGCCAATTACTGCACTTATTGTCAGGAACCCCCTGAGGTCTGTGGGGACAGAGGCTGCACTTTGCCTGACTTTGTTGGGATCATTGGAGGTTTGGAGACACACCATCGACTTCTCAGCAGTTCCTTCCCAAACCGAGAAATTTGAGACCTTAAAGCTCATCCCATTCCGACCCCCGCCGTGCTCTTACCTCAGTCTGCGCCAGCCCGATCCGAGAAGGAGGCACAAATGGCACGGCTGTGGATAAATGACTCACCTGTGCAGATAAACCACTGGTTTCTCAGAAGAGCAGCCCCTTGCCCACGTTTATCCGCTGTCCTCTCCCAGGTACATCTTGTCCATAACCAACGAGGACGAGATCCGGGAGTACGTTGTTGACCTTGTCCAGGGCACTGATGGGAAGAAGGGTTGGTTTGTGGAAGAGCTGCTCTCCAGGTGGAGGAAATCTGCCCAGCTGCCTTCCGAGCCTTTCCCAGCGTACCGGAAGAAGGACGGTGAGTGACCCAGGGAGGAAGGAATGAAAGGCTCCCATAAGCTTGTCTGGGTTATTGTGTTTGTAAATGGTTACATGCCATGAGTGCCTGCATGGATACTGGTCCCATTCCTCATCTTGGGGACAGTTTAAAGCCCATTTTACACAGAATCACAGAATCAGTAAGGTTGGAAAAGACCATAGAGATCATCAAGTCCAACCTATCACCCGTTACCTAATCTAATCTAGTCAAACCTGTTACCTAACCTGACCTGTTGCCATCCTACAACCAACACATCATCCTACCTATAACACACTACCCTAATATCTAGGTCATGTCACCAAGAACTTCATCCAACCAAGTCACCAAGTAGAGTCTGGGGACATCTTGCTCTTACTGGAGCTTACGTGGCCTCTCCCTGTGCTTCCACACGCTTCCAGAGGCTTCGGAAATGGCCCGGGCTGGGGACCAGGGGAAGAAGGGGAAGCGCAAAGGCCGGAACAGGCAGGAGATGCCCGTGCCCAGCGAGCCCAGCACACATGTGGAGGAGGTGAAAACCCCCCTGGACCTGGCCAAGGTGAGCCTGGTGGGGACATTGAGGGGCACTGGGCAGGCCTGGAACCCAAGGTGTGGGAAAGGGGATATCAAACACCAGTAAAGGTGGGATTGGAAAGCGGAAATGGGGATTCAGGATGTGTGGGACTGCTGTGCCCAGGTGTCAGTAGCACCTGGCTTCTGCCAGCCACAGTGTGGCCACAGGCCCAGGGCAAGGACTTCCCTCTGTGCTGGGCACTGCTGAGGTCACACCTGGAATCCTGGAGGCAGTTCTGGGTCTCTCATAACAAGGGAGACATTGAGGGGCTTGAGCACGTCCAGAGATGGGAACAGAGCTGAGAAAGGGTTAGAGCACCAGGAGCAGCTGAGGGAGCTGAAGGGGCTCATCCTGGAGAAAAGGAGGCTCGGGAGGGACCTTCTGGCTCTCTCCAACTCCCTGACAGGAGGGGAGAGCTGAGGGGGGGAGGCAGGTGGGGTCTGCTCCCAGGGAACAAGTGATGGGACAAGAGGAAACAGCCTCGGGTTGTGCCAGGGGAGGTTCAGGTTGGATATTAGGGAAGATTTCTTCATGGTGGTCAGACACTGACACAGGTGGAGCTACCATCCCTAGAAGTGTTCAGAAAACACGTGGATGTGGCACTTGGGGACGTGGTTTGGTGGTGAACATGGCAGTGCTCGGTTAATGGTTGGACTTTGTGACCTTGGGAGGCTTTTCCAACCTACACAATCCTGTGATTATATGATACCCAGTCTGGGGAGAAAGGTTGTCTGTGTCTGTAACAGGAACTAAAATAATCATCAGGTAGTAGCAGTTAAGTCAGGATGGATTTTGTTCCCCACCAAAAGCTTGGATAGGAGAGCAGGTGAAGGAAGTTGGGCTGTAATTAGAAATTAAAAAAAGCAATGAAAGGTATTTCTTTAAGGCAGAGGTGTGAGGGTGGGGAATTGAGGAAGCCAAGTATTTATTCACTGCTATATTTAAACCTTCCCAGTCATGCTGAATAAACTTCATTTGGTGGCTGAAATGCTTCTGAGAGAAACTGCAAAATAAGAGCACAGAAATGCTAAAAGCCAAGAGATGCTGCCATTTCCAAACAGTGCAACAAGCAGGAGTTGCCTTGCTCTGTGGGAATCAACTTACTCTTTGTAGTCATGTCAAAGTCCTGAGAGGCAGGGATGCACCTGAGGAAGGAGTGGAACTTGAACCCTTGTTTTTAAATGGAAGTTTTTGGAGCAGGGAGCTGCAAAGACTGAAAGTGTTTGGAAAAATGTTTGTAAGATAAAACCCAACGTAACTGGAGGGTTAAAAATGGACAGTTATTGTAATTATCCTCTAACTTGGTTAAAATTTAAAAAAATACAACAAGTGAGAGCTCTGTCAAGGTCACTTTATCAGTTTGGGGTTTTTTTCCATGGTGGTGGCACTGCTTGGATCTGGCAGTGGCACTGAAACAAGTCAGGCTTTACTGAGGGGACTGGAAATGCTGCATCACTACAGTGAAACTCAGGTGAATCACAGAATCACTCAGGCCCAGTCTGGGAAGGAGGAGCAGAATTTATTTTACCGCTCAGTACTCGAACCTGCTGTGCATGGAACGGGTCTGCTCAAGTGGCTGAGCCAGGGGGGGACATGGCAGAGCTGCTGAGAGGTGCCCTGGCTGTGAATGCAGTGGCCCTGCTGCCACCAACACCTCTGTATCGGGACAGGCACACACAGGGCATTGCCATAGTCTAAATAATCCTTGGAGATAAAGCTGGGAGTAGCTGCGTTGCTGTTTGGAGCTGTTAAACACCCGTGAGCTGTGAGTGCAGCCTCGAGATGAGCAGGTCCAGCTTGCACAGGCGACAAACATCAAGTGCATCAGCAACATCCCTGTGTCCTGGCTTTGTTTGGGTTCCTTGGAGCTTTTCTGGCCAGGCCTAAGCTTGTCTTTCCGTTCAGTCTGGGGTCTGGTCCAAGTTTCATCTCAGTGAGGCAGAATAACACTTGGAGCCTCCTGGCCTGCCCAGGGGTCAGCACTCGCTCTCTGCTGCCAGTTTGGCGCTTTCAGCACAGTTTGTTTGTTTATGTTTTTGCTTCCCAGGCCCAGGAGAGCAGCGGCAGCAGCATCAGCAGCATTTCCTCTAAGAAGAAGCCCAAGTATGTCAGCCTGTACACCAAGGAGGGGCAGGACAGGCTGGCCGTGCTCATCCCGGGCCGTCACGCCTGCGAGTGCCTGGGCCAGAAGCACAAGCTCATCAACAACTGCCTGGTGTGTGGGCGCATTGTCTGTGCCCAGGAGGGCTCTGGGCCCTGCCTGTTCTGCGGTGCCCTGGTGAGTCACCAGGGGGCTGTTTGCCTTGCTTGGACCTTGAGGAATTTGCTGGATTAGCCTCTTAGATAGAAGTTCCTCCAGCAAAGTTCTAAAGCCGGGCAGGAAAGAAGCTCTTATGAAGATTCCCTCGTCATTTCCATCACTTTGGAGCTTTTCTGATTTCTGACAGTCTCCTGTGTCACACCAGCATCCAAAATCTCTACAGGGCTTCAGCCTCATACTGGGCACAGCCCTGGTCACCTTGTCAGGGGCAGGAGCCACAGCCAGGGTCAGTGCCCTGACTTTTCTTCCACAACGTGGATTGTCTGGGATAACTGTTACACCTGTATTTGGTTTAAAGGGCACCTTTTGGAGAAAGAAAGCAAATTATTCATGGCAGATGAGAAGAAATTCCTCCTCATGTTAGGGGAAGATATTGGTTGGGTGTACGAAATGTTTTAAATCAGGTTAGTTGCTACTTTGAAAGGTCATATTAAATCCCAGTGGCCCACAGAGAGAGAACAGGTCTGAGTTATGGGTTGTTGATCTGCCTGGGGAGGGCTTGAGCTCATGTCTCATCGTTTGAGCTCCCCCAGCAGTTTGCCCACCTATAAGAACTGAGAAAAACAAACTCTACGTTTTTCTTTTTAGTAAAGAACGAGCTTCCATGATTTTCCCTGTGTCAATACCACCAAAAAAAAGGAGGTGTGGACTGTCTTGGCCTGAGCTGTTGGCCAGGGCTCTGTAGCTGTTACAGCATGTGATGACCTTCCCAAATCTTCATTTCCTCCTTTTCCTTAGGTGTGCACTAAAGAAGAGCAGGACATTCTTCAGCGAGACTCCAACAAGAGCCAGAAGTTGCTGAAGAAGCTCATGGCAGGTCAGTAGCAATTCCATCCCTGGAACAGAAGGAATCCAGTCAGTTTGTGCATGTTGTTTGCTTCAGGCTTCACTGAGCCACTTACCCTCCTCACTGTCAGGTGTCTATGTTGGGTGTTAAAAGGGATGGATTGGAAGTTGTCCCTTGGATCCTCCCTGCAAGCCCTCAGCAGTACTCCTGGGCTTCGGCAGAGGTGACAGCTGCAAGTGTCACATGGCAGCGTATCAAGTCCTAACCCTGAGCCCCAGGGCTGATCCGTCGGCATTCCCGAATCAATCACATGAACTGGATCGTTGTAGCAGTCCTTGCAAATTAGGATGAGGCTCCTGTGGAATGTGTGTTGTGGCAGATGAAGTGGTGCTATCTGATGTGCTGTGTCTGGAGAGGTGGTGGTTAATATTTCCTAATGGCTCTCCTTGCCTGACACTTATCTTGGGAGCTAAAAATAGGAGCAGAGCCAAGGCAAGCAAGAGGAAATAATACCCAGTGTTCCAGCAAAGACCTCTGCATTGTGGAGATGTTTGTCTGAGTTTAGCTGAAATACAGCCAAGGTCGTGGTGTTCTTGCTGGAAAAACACACTTTGCTGAAAAACTGGGGAAATATATTCCTTCTCTTTAGAGCTGCTGGGATGGCAGGAGGGCCTGGAAGTCCTTGGGAGCAGCGGCTGGTCATGTAGCTGGGCTGTTATATTCTTCCCATAGAGGTCCTGGTGTACTTCAGGATCCTTTTCCTTACCTGTTTGATCTCCCTTCCCTCATGCCCCTGTGAGCTCTTCCTTTGTAACGTGTGTGGCGGTAAAAGCTGGAATGTGGTTTGCTGATTGTTTTGGGAGTGAAGAAATACGGATCAGCTGAAAGAAGCTGTGGCTGCCCCATCCCCAGAAGGGTTCAAGGCTGAGTTAGACGGGGCTTGGAGCAACCTGGTCATGTGTAAGGTGTCCCTGCCCATGACAGGGGGGTAAATTGAGACAGTCTTTAAGATCTCTTCCCACCCAAATTATTTCAAGGCCTGTGGTTGGTGATGGGCAGAAATTTGTCAGCCCAAATTGTTGGGGAAAGGTGAAGGAGAATCAAAGACCCGGAGCTTCTCTCTAGTCTCTATCCAGACCTCGTCACTCTGGTATTTAGGTGCTTTCTCCTCTTCCAAGGACGGAGTCTTTGAAACGGGCTCAAGATAAAATCAGGACTTCAGCTTCCTTGGAAAGATGCTGGTCTTGGTGCAAAGTTGTTCTTTTAGTTCCTGGGATAGCATTTGGTTTAGGGGGTTTGGCACACCCAAACAGGGCTTGAACTCACCAACTGGTGAGCTGTGGGTTGTTTTCCCTCTCAGGTGCTGAAAGTTCAGGGAATTTGGATGCCATAAGCAAGGACTTACTGCCTCGCCAGGAAGCGAGACTCAAAGCAGGCCTGGAGATGGCTGTGAAGCACAAAGACAAGTTGTTGGAATTCGACAGGACAAGGTAAGATACCAGGTGATAGACTGCCATGAAATAGCATAAATGACCTGGCAGGTAAGCTGCCTTTAGCAGGAATGTTAGGAATTCCCTCTAAGACCTGGGCTGCACCCACGGGCACCTTAATGATGGTGTCTGTTGGAACAAGAGTGATCCCCTTTGGGTGTCCTTTCATTATGTCGCTGTCATTCCACTCTCTGGAGAGACCAGACAGGAGTGGGTTGGACGGCAGGTTTGGGGCAGGCTTGGGGTGATCAGTGCTCTGTCATGGTCCCACTGTGCTCATCCTCCACCATGGTGGTCGTTCCTCACAGCGTGCGTCGGACTCAGGTCATTGACGACGAATCTGATTATTTTGCCACGGACTCCAACCAGTGGCTCTCCAAGCAGGAGAGGGAGGCTCTCCAGAAGAGAGAGCAGGAGCTGCGGGAGCTGCGCCACGCCTCTCGGCTTACCAGAAAAATCACCCTCGACTTCGCTGGCAGGCAGGTCCTGGAGGAAGACGACAACATGGCTGAGTACCACAGCAAGTGAGTGAGCACTGGCAGTGTGCCTGAGAGCAGGGAGGTGAAAATCCTCGTGGGCAGTGGTCTGACATGTCTCTTCTGCCCTGGAAAGAGGTGTTGCAGAAGGCCTGTCTCAACAGAACCAGTGCTGCTCAAATTTACACCAATTTGAGTTTCTGTTGCAGAGAGGAATGACTGTTCAAACTGGAAACAGACCGAGCAAGGAAATTGTTTGGCTGGGGGAGATGGGGAAATATTGCTTTGGGTCACAGTGTTGGTGTAGGGAGATGGGGATTTTCATGGCTGTTTTTTGTGCTTTCAGACTGGATGAGACCATCGAAGCCATCAGTCGTGGTGGTCTGAGTGAGCCAGACAGGAGGCCAGAAGCAAAGGAGACCCTGAGTTCTGGTGTTCTGGTGAATCCCCGTCTCCTTCAGCCTGCTCCTTTGGTCAGTGGGGACTCAATGGTTTATTCCAATGGTTTATTTATACCTTGCAGATCGAGAGTTGAGCTAGGATTGTCAATTCTAGCATGTCTGTAGTATCCCATGGGATCACAGAATGGTTTGGATGGGAAGGGACCTTGCAGATCAGCTCGTTCCACCCCCTGCCATATGCAGGGACACCTTCCACTAGACCAGGTTTCTCCAAGCCCCGTCCAACTTGGCCTTGAACCCTTGCAGGGATGGGGCAACTTCACTAGACAACCTATTTCAGCATCTCACAACTCCCACAGTAAAGAAGTTATCCCTAATATCCAATCCAACCCTGCCCTCTGGCAGTGGGAAGCCATTCCTTCTCTTTCCTCCTCTGTTCCTCACTGACCATCTCAGTTTGGGCCAGAGAAGGTCTGCCAATGCTCCACTCTGTTCACTGCTCCTTGTGGTTGGTTTAATGGAGTTTTGGCCTCCTGGCCCCTTTTCAGGATTGCAGAACAACTCCTGAGAATCAGAATAGAGCTGAAAGGGTGACAGAGCCTTATTTTCTGAAACCTTTTCTGGCAGATTCCTGGTTTTCAAAGGGCATAAATATGATACCTCTGTCCTTAAATGAGGGAAAACTCCAAATAGGATTTGCACTTGTTACACATTGTTCCTGCATAGGTGCTGACCTTTTCCCTGGTTTTTTGAACACTCTCTAGTGGGTGGATCAAACTGGTTTGCTCCCACAAAGGAAAACCATCCATTCCATGGACCCGGGAAGTGAGTCTGGCTTGGAGCGGAACAGGCTGCGGATTCAGGATCGGGAGCTGCAGGAGATCTCAGATGATGGTTGGTGCCTCAGCATGCACCAGCCTTGGGCTTCCTTGCTCGTGAGAGGAATCAAAAGGTGAAGGTGTCCTGAGCAGCCCCTGCTCCAGGGAGATGAAAGGATGTGTTCCTCAGGGGATCTCTGGACCCAGTGGCTTTGCACAGTGACTGGGAGCTGTGACAGCTCCAGGTTTGGAACCTGTGCTTCCTCTTCCCATGTACCAATGGTTTGAGGCGCTGCACAATACTTTTTTTGGGCTAGCATCTAACCTGGAAGGGACAAGTTCCTTCCCACTGTGTGAATGTAGAGAGAGACTGAGATTTCTGTGCTCTAGTTGGGATGTGGAATTTGAAAACTTAGCAAATTCCACCTGTGTGTAATTTGAAAAGCAAATAAGCTGACAGTGTAGTAAAATATGTTATTCTAGTCTTTTTGGCTTTCATGAAGAAGGCAACAATGGCACCATGTTTAAAAAACGCCCACCTAGACACATCCCCTTCCCCTCTAGGCTGGGAATCAAGGTTACTGAGAGAAGCTCCTGCTGTTAACAATGCAGAAAGAATTGTCCTGAGCCTTTTTTCCCTTTGTCTTTTTTTTTTTATTTATTTCAGAAAGCAAAGCTTTTTCACTTCCCAGGCTAAAGAAGCTGTAAATCTTTAAGTGCCTGGATTCTCCATCCAGGTGTTCCGGGGATGCTTCAGCTGCCCCAGGACAGCTGCAGAATTCCAGGGTCCCCCAGTGACTGCTCCATGCAGGTGCCTTGTTGCTCCCTGTATTGCTCCGTGTGATTTCTGGAGCATGTGAGGGAATTGTGTGAGCAGATTGTCCTGCCCCTGTGTGCTGCTGGCCCTGCTGGGAACTGATGTCCTCTCCAGCCATCAGGACATGCTCTGCTTTATTTGTGACATTACTTTTTTTGCCCATTTCAGCTTTTCTTGGTGGTCCTGACACATTGCTTGAGTTGGGATAATCAGGGCAAAGCTTAGCAGCAGGAATTGGGTCTGTTTGGTTGAAAAGTCTGTCCACGTGGGGGATTTCTGCTGGAATTCTAGTCCTAAATTCTCTGATGTTTTCTAGAGTGGAGGGCAGGACCTGGTACACATCTCATCGAGGGAGGTTATGGATTGCAGCTACTGCCAAAAGACCTTCCCCTCAGGAAATCTCTGAACTGGAGGCCACCTACAGAATGCTGCTCCGGAAAGGTGAACTCCTCTCCTTGGATCTTGGAATGATCTGGTACATTGAGCCACATAATGAGCAGTGTCAGAAATCCCTCTCTGCTGAGCAGTTATTGCTGTTTTGCTTTTAACCTTTTGGTCTGGAAGTTCTGTTCATCCTTTCTGCATGCCTGTCAGGAGCAGGAAAGCTGTATATAGAATTAAATTTTCCAGCCTTAGTCCTGTCATGAGGAAGGTCCCCGAGCTGGAAAAAACACAACAAGGTGTTAAAATTGCTGTAGGTGTTGAGCCACAAAAAGTAAAGGTGCATGAAGGAGAGGGAAGGTCAGTAGGGGCTGGGAGACTCCAGCTGTGTGTGTGGGGATGTGAGTCTGCTGAAGACATACTTCTTTTCCTGCAGATGTGGAGTTTCCAAGTGATTATCCCTCAGGATGCCTCCTGGGCTGCGTGGATGTGACTGATTGTTTATCACAAGAGCAATTTCAGGAGCAGGTGAGTACAGCAAATAACCCTTCCAAGCTTGCTTTAACCAGCAGACTTTTAAAGTGGTGGAACTCGCCTCTGGAGAAGACACTGAGTGGAGATTTTAGACTTGTTGAGAGAAGACACAGGTTATTATTGCAGGGATTTTTGTGGCAGAGAACATGGAGGAGGGGACTGGAAACTCAGGGCAGAGTGGAGACATGGAAAACTCTGCAGCTGTGGTGATGCTGTGCCACAGAGCCTCGTCCCTGCCTGGTGATGCCAGCAGGATCACCTGCCCTGGTACGGGAGGGGGTGGCTTGGGCCATGCAGAGGCATCATGGCTGTGACTGCTGGATCTGCCTGGTGCTTCTTCCCGGAACTGGAGGTCCCAGTGACCTCACTGGTGAGTGCTGTGCTCTGGTTGGGGCACTGAGTGACCAGGAGAAGGAGCTGTGGGAGAAGGTGAGCTCCCTCCAACCAGGGAGGGTGGACAGGAGAGTCCCCAGATCTTCACAGAGACCCTGCAGAGAGAACATCTAGAGCCCATGGATATAGGGAAGGAGGGGCAGCTGGAGAGTACAGTGGGCTCCCAAGGGAGTCAAGGGATATTTTAAGTGGTTGTTTGTTTTTTTTCTGAATGAGGTGATTTGGTGACCAGGGACAGGCCACCTTCCCCTCAGGCTTCACCAGCAAAGATCTCCCAGAGATCCTGGAGAAGGATTCAAGGAGGAGAGGGTTTATGTGTAGTGAAGAGAAATTGGAGTCAGGAGTCTTTGGAGAAACCCCCAGCTGTACAAGTCCAGGGATGATGGTGGTGTGCATCCAGAGGTGCTGAGAGCATTGGCAGGTGGCTTGGTAAGGCCACTCTTGCCTTGGGAATGTTATGGTAACTTACATCCACCATTAAAAGGGAAGGAAGGATGTTCCTGGACACATCAGGCAATCAGCTTCTCTTTGGTCTCTGGGAAGTTCATGGGGCAATTCCTCTTGGAAGCCAGTTTCTGGAGGAGAGAGACATTAGGAGTGACCAGTGTGGATTTACTCCAGGTAAAGCCATTCTTGACCAGCCCAATGACCTTCTTGAGTCCAGTCATTAGAGTGGTGAGTATCTACAGACCTGCAGCAGCTGTGAATCCAAGTCAGGAATCATGGCCAGCAGAAGTGATTATTCCTCTTTGCATTGGTTAAACCATATCTGGAATACTTTGGTCACAATAAAAATATTGATGAAGTGGCATGACTCCAGTGGAGACCTCCAGAATGGTTGGGGGCTGGAGAACTTCCACTTCATGCAAGGAGATTGTCGGAAGCAGAGCCAGGCTCTCTGCTGACATGCACAGCAGGAGGTGAGAGACAAGTGTCACAAATTGAGAGGGGAAGGTTCAGTGTGGCTTGAGGATGGCCCAGCAGTGGAGCAGCCACTGCCCGAGGTGTTGGACAGTGTCCACCCAGGAAAGTTTTCAAGACCCAACAGGACAAAACTGTGAGCAGCCTCACCTGGATGCAGTGTTGGCCCTGCATTGACTGGGAGGAAGGCCCAGAAAACTCTTGAGGTCTGAGTCTGATGCTGTGACTGATTCCTTGCCCAAAATCTGGAGCAGGAGCTTCCCTTGGGGTGTGTTTTCTGGACTTAAAAAACTGACACTTGGCACCAAGCACAGCATGGCTGTTCCTGATCCTGTGGAGGGACAGTTTCCTCCACTGCCCCTTGGGCACTTCAGGTTTGGTCTGGTGGGAATCACCAAACCATGTAGGGATTGATAGTGAACCAGGACCATCCTGTAAGAGGGAAGAGGTGGATTCCTTGGGATAGAATTCACCAGGACGATGAGCACCTTGCTGGAAAGAGCTGGAGAGGCAGCAGGAAGTAATCCCTTGGTTTTCCCAAACCCTTTGGGGCTTTTAGCAGGGAGGGATGCCTGGAAAGACATTTAATGTTTGTATTTCTGGTGAGGTTGTGTCTCAGTCATGGGAGGAAGGCAGACAGGTTGGAGTATGAGCAGCAGAGGGAGCTTTGGGACTGAAATACTGTGGAATCTACAGGAGTATTTGGCCTTGGATGGGAACAAGCCATGGGAGAGAGAGGAGAAGGGACACTGGGACCAGTGCACGGATTTTCTTCTGTAACATCCGCTACTTTACAGTTTGGTCTTAAATGGGAATATTTGTCCCATTTTCTGCTTCCTGTAACAGTGGAGGAAAAATATGTCCTGGTCTCACTGTACTTTCACTATTCCTCCTTTTCCTTTGTGGCTGTGCTCTCCAGACATTGGTAGAGTGGCTGTGACAGTCTCTGCTCTGGGAATTGTGCTGTAGGTAACTGGCTTTTAATCTTCCCACGGAGGACCCCCAGAATTAACCATGTTCTCTGGAAATCCCTCCCAGTTTGCTGGCTCCACTTGGCCACAGATGTGCTGGAGGAAGAGCAGTGTGTTCCAGGGGCACCGTTATCCCCCCATTAGTGAGAGATTTCCATCTCTGCTCAATTCCTTGGCATTTCCCAGGTTGTATTTCACTGCCTCTTTGCTGCTCTCACATTGCAAACTACTTATAATTCCTAATTTTGTGGCTTTCTAGAGTGATTTTGTCCATTTTTCCCCCCCAGGATTGCTCTAAGCAATGTTCATTTCCCCCACTTGAAATCTTGAATCCAGAGATTTGAGCCTCTTTCTGCAGTGGCTTTATGAGGGAATGTCTGATTTTGTGGTCTCTCCTGAGCAGTAAGTGCATCTGAAGGAAGCTGAGCTGAATTTAATTGCAACTGTTAGCAAGATGACAAAGTGTGCAGTGCTATCTCAGAAATCCAAGCTGGATATAGCTGGGAGGGGGAAATCTCTGTTGCTCGCGTGGGTGATTCAGCTCAGGTTCATCAGGACCCACATGTCAGCACCCTGATCCGACCATTTCCTGGGATGCCAAGATCCCTCATGGCTCAGGGGGAGAGGGAAGGAAGATGTGTTTTCCCCACTTCTGGCGTTCAGAAACATGGGATTTGTTCTCAAGGTGTGTTAGCAGGCCAGGTGAGGTGATGCAGAGCAGAGACCTCGCAGAGACTGAGCTGCCGTGGAGCATTTCCAGGCGCTGTGCTTTGACTCACACCTCTCCTCCTCACCACCTCCTCTTTGAGGCTCCTGCATCTTCCAGAAGAAGTCATTTCACAAGTACAGGGCGAGCCACACTTGCAGGTTATACCCACCTCCCAAGGGTTGCTCATGGTACTTTGATAGTGGTCCAGCCTTTTTTAGCAGCCACTGAGGCTTGGTTTGACTCTTGTGACTCTTTGTTCCTCTTGGCAAGGGAGAGTCTTCCTGGTCTTGGATCTGGCTTTGGTCCTGAGGCTCCAGGAGTACTGGAGAGGGACTTTGGACAAGGTCCTGGAGGGACAGGACACAGGGTATGGCTTCCCACTGACAGAGAGCAGGGTTAGGTGGGGTAGTGGGAAGGAATTGGGTGTGAGGGTGGTGAGGCCCTGGCACAGGCTGCCCAGAGAAGCTGTGGCTGCCCCATCCCTGGAAGTGTCCAAGGCCAGGTTGGATGGGATTTGGAGCAACCCGGGATAGTGAAAGGCATGTCCCTGCCCATGGCAGGGGGTGGAACAAGTTGATCTTTAATGTCCCTTCCAACCCAGTGTGTGATTCCAGGTTTCCATAGCCTGTCCCTCCTGCCTCTCTCCCCTTTTCTCTGCCTGCTGCTGTCACCCGCTCCCTCTTTAGCACTGTCTGCAGATTTAATTTCCCTGCTGTTTGCATCCTCTCTCAGGTTGCTAATGAAGATGTTGTGGCTCCCCGCTGGTATTTTTCTGTCATTATCTTCATTTAATTTCCCCTTTTTTTTTTTTTAACTCTTGTTCTCAGAAAACCAAAATTAAGCAACGATGCCCCAGCAGAGTCAGACCCGTTCCCTGTCTGAGCACTTGTGTTGTGATCAGGGAGGGGTTATTTATCCACATTTTTACTGGACATGTAAGCCTGGCCTTGCATCACTTGTCTGAGGACTCAGTCCTACCTACCTCTGCCCTTCCTGCAGCCTTTGAGGCCTGACTGTTGTTGTTGAGGTGGTTTGCAGATCTTCAGGGCCGTGTGGGAAGTGATGATGAAACAGAATCTGATGTGCTGTAGCTGGCAGGGAGCAGAGGAGGAGCAGAGGTGTCCTTGGGATGAGGACTAGTGGCTTGTCAGATGACATTGGCCTAATCCCAGTTGTGCTGCTTATTGCATGAGCTACTTAAATCTGTTCCTCTGGGTCTCTCCCGTGTGGAGAATAAAGCAGTTATTTACACATCAGGTTATTTACACCTCATTTTACTGCTCAGAGCTCTGATCCTTGGATTGAAGCAGGAGTTGCTGGGTAGGAAAGTCCACCCCAGATGTCCAGCGTCCCCTGCTTTGTCTGCAGGGAACCAAAGCAGGAGCAGCTTCCTGAACTCAGCCCTGGTTGCCTGGAGCCAGGAGATCCCTCTGAAATCTCAGGATTTCCAGTTAAGCTTTGCACATCTTGCCCCTCCCTGGAGCGTGTTCTGGGCTTATTTCCTTCTCTCCCTGGCAGCCACCCAAAAACCCCTGGTAGAGACCAGAATGAGCCCTTTGTTCCGCTTTTCGGCGCTAGAGGTGACCTGGAAACATTTTTTCCGACGGCTTTTCCTTGCTCCAGGGCTGACGTCACCGACACCTTGAGCTGAGCAAGGAGCTGCCCTTCTTTCCTTGCAGAGGTGTTGGTGACCTCAGCGGCTCATTTGGGATATGTGGGATGGGGCAGGCAGGGCTTGGCACGGCACTAAAGCCAGCAGGGAAGTGTTTACATTGATGCCATTTCCATGTGCTCTGAAGTCCATGTTCGTTTTGCTAATGACTTTGATCCACGTTTAACTGGGAAAAGAATGTTTCCTGCTGCTATTTTGGGGGCTGATAGGTGTGTTTGGGGTTATTTTGAGTGCAGACACACACACTGATATCTGGATGTGGTTATTATCCCGGGCTGAAATATTAGGTAATTATGTTTGATGGGAGTTAAGTGTTTATTTTTCATTTCTAGGTGATCACTTAGTGTCCTTAAATCAGCACAGGGGAACATATTGGAGCTATTTTTGTGCTGCAAGATTGCAACTATCATTTAAATAGCTCCAGCTTTCCCTCTCAGGAAATTTGGGTTTAATCTCTTGGCCTCTTCTTCCCTCCCTGGTGAAAAGAACACAAAAAAAAATGAGGCTCAGGTGCCCAGTGTGAAGGACTCGCTTTAGATCCTCGAATAGGAGTGGAGAGGGGTAGAGACTTTCTATATTTAGCCTCCAGAAGGTGCCTGTTCAGATTATCTCCAAATAAAGGAACAATAGCCTGCTGGGAATATTTTCCTAAGGAGTTAATGAGAGGGAGAAACACAAACATAGACATTGACGTGTGCTTCGAAGAACACTATAAATACATAGAGACTTTTTGTGAGGACCTTCTCCCTGAAGGAAAGGTTTCCTAGTGCTGGCTCCGAGTGAGACAAGTGCCTGTTTGTGCAGTGCCGTGGCTGTCCTGGCACCTTCCTTGCCCCCACCACTGGGATATTTGCCTTCTCATTCCCAAGAGTCCTTCTCCCCATGAAGGATTTTTAGGTAGATCAGATATCCTTCCTCCTGGAGCAGCCTAGGTGGCTGTTAATGATTGCAACCCTCAGAAGGCCTTTGAACTTTCCAGTCCCCTGCGTTCTGTGCTGAATTTGTCTTTCCCATGTAGCCTGGTGCAGATCCAGGGGTGGATTAGGCTGGCTCGCAGGGTGATGCATCTCTTTAATTCAGGTTCTCACCCCACAAAGCCCCCTGGGTCGTGGTTCTGGGAGCAGAAGAGGAGTGCAGCTGGTTTGGATTAGAGAGGGTAAGAGATGGGGGAGTTTTTCCGTATGTGAAGTGCTTTGGTTTTCATCAGAGGCTCTTCTGAGGCTCCAGCTGCCTCGCATACGCCAGCAGGTTTGCTGAGGCCACTGCTCAGGCTGTTAAGATGAAGGAGAGATTGTCACTTGATGATGATTAATTTAGGAATGCATTAACATGCCAAAGAAATCGAATGATAGAGGCCTGCTTGCCCTCTCCTCTGGTTTCCTAGACCCAAGGGAAAAAGTGAAGCCAAGGCTGAAGCATATGACTTAATTAATGATGACTGTGGACTTAGCCTCTGCTACCATTTCAGCAAACTACTCACGAGTTGGCAGGGCCTTTTCCCTCTCTCAGATGTGGTCACTGAGACTTGCTGCCCTCTCAATGTTAGGTTTTTATTTAATCCTGAAACCAAGGGTTAGATAAAACTGACCTGTGGCCTGGCTGCTGCTCAGGTGCTCCACACCCCAGCCTGAGCCGTGACTACCCTTTCCCTGGTGACCCCAAATGTTGGGGTCAGCTCCAAAATGCAACCCCCACAGTACATGTTTCCCAAGGACTCTGTGTGTCATTGATTTCCTAACCCTGAACAGACTGGTTGTTCCGTGTCCTGGTCCTGTGAGAAATCCCATCCAGTTGGTGGGGAATCAATCCTGGAAGCAGCTGCCGGTGTCACACCTCCTCAGGCAGCAGCAGCAAGGGTCACTGCGGGGAGTGGTGCTGCCCAAGGCAACCAAGGACACTGGTGCCTTCTCTGCACAGGGCTGTTTTCCCAAGGTTTGGAATTTCCCAGTCGGTTGTGTGTCCTACCTTTGTTCTTCCAGCTCTGATTTATGAAAGGACTTTGTGAAGCTGCCTGAAGCCGTCTGACAGTACTCAGCAGATGCCATGAGCTGCCTGTGCCAGGGGCAGGTGCCTGATTTCCCCTCGTCTCCTCCTCCCCATTGCCTTTTCCCCCTTTGCCAGTTCTGTCTGAGGGTGTGGGCGGTGGGGCTGTGTTAGAGCTGAGCTTAGCCCTGCCTCAGCTATCCCTTGGCACAGAGGGATAAAACAGCTCTTTCAGCCTTGTACTCTCCCAAATATTTTTCCAAGTCCACCCAGTTTCTCCTGAGCTGGCTGTCAGGCACTCTATAAACATCTCTAGCCCTTCCAGGGTTTACCATGGGCGGGTGTTGTCTCAGGCCGGGATTGGAGCTGCACAAGGGTGTTGGTGGCCGTAGATCCCGTGATGCTGGTTCCAGGAGATCCAGGGGGTGCAGCATTTGCCTGCACCGCTGAGTCCTCGGAGTGTCCCCAGGGACAGACTGCTCCCAGTGCACCAGCACGAGTTTGAATATTAAATCTACATTTCAAAGTCCTGCTACTACTTACTGCATTTTAATTGCTTCCCCTGCCCTTCGAATCAAAGTACAGCCTGTGGTGTAGGAACAGCCCGATGAGAGCTGGGCTCCAGGCTGGGAGGCAGAGAACACCCACCGGATGGATTCACCCGGGGGGGGGAAGGGTCCTGCCGTGATCCCAATCCCGGCCTGCTGCGCCTGGAGCTGGTTCTGTACCAGCCAGGCCAGGCATGCCAGGGGCAGAGCAGGCGAAGGCTGCCAGGCATCGTGGTGGGAAGAAGGGGAAAGGAAGGCGTGCTCACAGAATTCCTGACGCATCCTGGCGCAGGGAGCGTGTGCCAGCACACGAGCTGCCAGCAGCAGCTGGAAGCGCTCAGGAACAGCAGGGAGGATGTTGACTGCAACAATGCATCAAGGCTGCGGTTTGTAACCTCAATAGTCAGGCAGTTAAGTTTTTTTTCTCTTTTTTTTTAACAAAGACATTTTGATTGCCAAATCCATAACCATTAGCAGCTGTGGTTTCGAGCTGTTCCTTCCTCACACGTTGCAGTCTAGACCTGACAGGCTTTCAAACAAAAGTTTGGCTGCCGGCTTTTGTTTGGATTTCTTTGTGATGCTGCTTTTTTGCCTTCTTTTCCCTTTTGGTTGATTCAGATTGAACATGGATGTGTATCCCAACCTCTGTGTAGCGGCTCCTTTGCATCCCTGAGCTCTTCTGTGGCCAAGGACAGCCTCTGGTGTTCCTTGGGTGCATATTCTGGATGTTTCTGCCTCAAGCTAGAAAATTTGGCATTTCTAGAAAGTTGGATCTGCTTTAGGGTTTCTGTTTAGGAAACAGAAACTCAGCCAAAGGCTGAGTGCTGAGGCAGAGGGAACAGGTCCTTGTAAGATGATGCTTGGAACCATGCTCAGAGTTGGAAGTGTGATGTAAGACCGTGTCATGAGGGGGATCAAAGCTCAGAGTAAAGCACTTGGTGCTCTGCAAGTGCTTTCCAGAACTGGAGGGCTGAGACAGGAGCAGCAGCAAAGCTGGATCTCCTATTCCCTGTTGGGTGTCACAGTTGGGTGAATGTGCCCTGGAGCACTCAGGGTGAAGGATGGGTTGGGAAAATGGGCTGAATAGTCCTCCAAAAGAGAGTGTCCATGTAAAGAGACTGCTGTTGGAAGAGCAGACAGGAAACTGATGCTCCAACACCACTCTCCTTGGAAAAACAAGGACGGATGTGGCTTGGGCACAGTGGCACCCATATCCAGTGAATCATGATCTTCCCTGATGGCTCCATTTCTCCTGGATCCACATGTCCATGGTGCAGGCATTCCTGTAAGTGCCCCTCTTTGGCTGTAGCACCCCCATCACTTCCAAAAACCTGCCAACTTTCTCCGTTAACAAACCGCTAAAGAAACATTTTCTAGCTGGATGGTGAGCAATTTTCCTCCGGAGAGGAGGAGAAAATGGCTGTTTAGTAGTTAATTACCTGTTACGTTGCTCTGACAGCGATGGAGCTTATGAGGCATGAAAGAGGAGCAGATCCGCCTTTCCCACAAATCACCAAGAAAATGGGGTGAAGGAAGTTGGGGCTCCCTGGGGATGCCTCGCATCCCATTCCTCTCCTTGCTCATGGCCAAGGGGTTTCTCCAATGCCGGGGAAGAGCCCAGTGCATGTTCCTGCCTGCTGGAGAGAGTGATTTATTGCCCCTGCTGGTTCCAGCAGCCCCACTCTTTCCGAGGGGACGCTGTCTCCGCCAGGATGATTTTTTTTTCCCCTTTGAATGTGTTTTACGGTGAATTCTCTTGCCAACACATGGGCTCTGCTTGTTTTTATTCTTTGCAGACAGCGCTGCTTTCCAGCGCTGCCTCTTTTATTCCGAAGCTCTTGGAGAGCAGCAGGGAAATGAAGGCTGGAGCTGGTGTCCTGGCCCGCGCTGCCTGGCAGAGCGAGCCCTGTTTCCCCCGTTGTTCACCGGGGAGCCACGCCAGGAAAATGATTCACCCCTTTCCATTATAAACCTCGCAGAGCATCCCAACCACCTCCTCGCTGCCGGTACCCCCGGCAGCTGTAAGATGGAGAGGGTGGCAGTGACCCGGGGCAGGACTACAAGTTCCAGCGTGCAATTCTCCGCCGCTCCGGCTGACCGGGATGTGCTGCCCGGGCCCGGATTGCGGAGCGGAGCTGGGGCTGCACGCAGGGCTCCGTGGGTCGGCCGTGTGAAACTCCGAGGCTGTTCCCACCCCGTTGTCTGCTTTTGTGTGCCGTGGCCTTAACGCGAGCGAAGGATGCTCCCGAAAGGTCCCTGACGAAGCTGCCCGGCTGCGTTTGGGCTTTGTGCTGCTCCCTGCACGCGGTGCCTTTGTTCCTCTCTGCGCTGCACCGGAGCGGAGCTCAGCTCGTTAGGGATGGTTTGGCCTCCTCCCAGCATGTTTTCCTTCGGCTCTTTCCATTCCTCTGCCTTCGGTTCACAACAGTGGGGTTCAAGCCAACGCAGCTACTCGGGGAGGGCTGAAGAAATCGAGGGGTTCAGGCCGGCCCTTCTCCATTTTTTTTCCCCCAAGATGGAATCAGGGCAAACCAAAGGGCCACATTGATAGCAGTGGGTCTGCACAGCCCTGGCATCACACTGCAGCCTTAACCCAAACCAGGGGAAAAAAATATTTGACAGATTGGTGTAGGGGGGNCCTCAGCTGTCAGAGAAGGTGGGTTCGTGTCTCTGCTGGCTCCGAGCTGGCTCGTCCCTCCTTTGCTCTTTTGCTGTGGGCTGTGGAGCCGGGAGGCTGGCAGCCCTGCTGCTATTCCTGGTGCTGACAAGCTGCTGATGGGAGATGAGGGATGGCGAAAACAAAGTGTAGGGAACATTCATTAGCAATTATCCCTGCCTGCGGTGGCTGTTGGGGACATCTGATGGCCACTTAATACGCGTTCAAAGTGTTGGCTCCGGCATGAGGAGGAGTCTAGCCCTCAGCTCCTTTTTCCAGCTACATTTAACCTCGAGCTCTTCCTGTGTGCATTAAGCCCTTGAGATCTGCTTTTCTTTTCCCTCTCAGCTGATCTCACAGCCTGGATCTTACAAGAGCTGTTAGCAGCAAATGGAACCCAGCCTGAGAGGTGGGGGAGCAAGGAGGCAGGCGGTTGTGTGGACGCCGGTGTGTGGAGCGTGTTCGTGGGGTTTTTGGTGTGAATCAGTGGGCAGGAGCAGCAGTTGGTAAAGCTGTGCTGGCTCTTCACAGCCTACGGAGCCCACGGCCTCCCAACTGCCTCGTTGCCAGCCGGCTACGAGGTGGCAGAAGGTCTGAAAGGAGGCTGAATCATTTTACGTTGCATAACCCCTCACTTTCGAGCTTCTCTGCTCATCTGCAGGATTGGAGGAGGGCGGGTTTGCTCCTTGAGGGACAGCCTGGCCTCTGGACTGTATTTGTTGTAGCCATCTTCTCTTAAATGCAGAGTTGCTTCCAGGTAGAAGCAATGTCAAGCCTGGAGTACCAGCACCTGCCTTATTAACACTCTCAAGATGAGAACCATGAATGCCCTTGAATTTAAGAAGGAACATGCGCTGTCAGACTCCTGGCTGGGTTTGATTCCCAGTCTCCAGAGCAGAGGGAGTGGGATGTACCTCTGAACTGACCTTTTATTTGAAAAACTGCTGTTGCAAGTTCTCTTTACTGAGGATCACAGACTAGTTTGGGTTGGAAGAAACCTTAAAATTCATCTCATTCTACACCCTGCTATGGGCAGGGACACATTCCACTGGACCAGGTTGCTCCCAACCCCAGCCAGCCAGGCCAATATGACAGGGTATGCTCTGTCCTCTCTCCCTGCCACAATAGATGTGGCCTTCAGGCTTTTATTCCGAGCTCAGGTTTGCTGATGTGCAGTGACCGCTGTCTGTGGGATTTAGTTGGCAATAGATTTGTTCTCAGTCTCCTAAACTTCGTGTTGCAGATTGTAGAGGGACTTGACTAACCTCTCCCAACAAAAACATTGAGAATTGAAGTTTTTCACTTGTAAGACATTTGGGCAGTTGTGGCAAATGTAACAGAGGCAAACGTATTTGATGTCTTGGTGGCAGCATCTCTACTGAGTGGAGCTCCGTGAAGTTCTGTGGGGTGACTGAATGGAATTGGCTCATGGAAGAGACTGGAGGAGGAGGGGGGCTGGCCTGCTTGGCTGGCTCGGCATGTTGTGAGGGCTCAGCCTCATCTTCCTCACCTGGAAGCATCTTGTCTCTAGGCAGAGGAAAGGGTTACAGCTCTTTCTCAACTCCAGCAGGCAGGAATATTCTACTTTTTGTTCAGCAGGATGGGATAAGAGGTTTCCGGGGTAGGTACAATAGGAAGCCTTAAATGTAGTGGCTGGACAAGGGGCTCCTTCCCTCCCTTCTGGGAGTGAAATGCCTGAGGAAGGAGCAAGGCTTTTTAAAATGCAGGACATGAAGGGATTTGGCACAGGAACAGAAACATACCCTGGGGGCGAAGATGAAAGGCTTTGGTGTGGAAGCCTGAACCCAACTCGCAGCTGTGGCATCCGCCTCAGCCTTGGGATCCGATCGAGCTGGAAGCTCTTGGAACTGAAGGCTTGATTCTGGCTTTGGATGAAAGCTGTCAGTGGAGAAGCCAGCCTGGCTGTTGCCTTCACTGCTGATGGCAGAGTCCCTGTCTAGCGAATGTTCCCTAGCTGGTGGCTGTAAGGAGTGGTGTCCGTGTCCACCTCTGAGGAGATTTGGGAAGCAGCTCGACTCCAGGCAGTAAGACCTCTACTGCACACTGCTCCTGGGTGCCCAGCCTGGCTGAAGAAGCCAAGGGCTGAACCGGGTGTAGTGAAGTGAGAATAGACCACATCTGCAGCCAGGTTTGGGTGATCCCTTATGACCTTCTGCTCTATGGAGTGACCTTAGGCGGCTGTGCTTGTTCTCAGGTTCTCTGGCCATGGAGGTGCCACCAGTCACCTGCGTGATGCCGAGAGCAATAAAGCAGCGCCAGCATTTCACACTCCACAGGCATTGGCTGGGGATATTCACATTGGCTCTTCCTAACCTTCCAAAATCCTCCTTCCCTGCAGATGGGAAATGAAAATCCTTGGCATTGTCATGGAGCAGTGGAAGCAAGTCAAGTAAGGTGACTCAGCCAAAAGAAAATAGAGAGGAGGAAACCTGTCCAAGCCCAGCAGCGGGGCAGCGGTGCGGATCAGGGCTGCACGGAGCAGCTGAGTGCACCTACATCTCTCTCTCACTCAGTGCACACCCCTTACATGCTGTTGTAAAATGAGAGGGGTTGGAAACGCTTTTCCTGGTTGATCCAATCCCAGTGTTGGGCTTCTGTAAATCCCCCCTAACCGCTGGCGGTGCTTCCAAATGCTGCTGCAGTGCAGGGAGAGAGGGTTGCTCCCTGCTTCCCTCTCCATGCCCAGCTGTTCCAGGGCAAATCTAAACTCATCTTGGCAGGTTGGTGAGAGCTTTTCAAACACCCGGCCTAGGAGTCATTTGTTAGTAACAAATGAGGGATTTGCCAGGACACGCAGCTCCATCTGGTCTGGCATCCTGTCCCCTCCAGCAGCCTTGATGGATCTGCTCTAGGAAGGCAGTGGAACAGGAAAAAAAAAGGAAGACAGCTTTCCCATGGAACGAAAACCACTTCCGCAGTCTGTTTGAGCAGGGTTTCCTGGGCTGGAGCACCTTCATGGTGTGCCCTGGCTTTGCTGCCTGTCAGTGCCAGCTCTGCAGCTCATGGACAATATGAGGTGAGGGTTGGGATATACATTTTTTATTACTGTTTTGCATTTCAGCTCTGAACACCAGCGAGGCTGAGCTGCAGCCAGTCAGGATTTTGGTGTACTTCCCGCATGGAATTTTTTTTTTCTTCTTTTTCCCGTGTGGTTAATGAGAGAAACAATCTTAGAGGTCTTTTCCAACCTAAATGCTTCTCTGGTTCTATAATCTGTTTATCCTCTTCTTACAAAATTCCTGCATGTCTTCATTATGGTGAAGTCCCTCCACAGACTCTGTGCCTGGAGCCAGCCCTCAGCTAGCTTCTCTGAGCCATCACCGTGGCATGTTGCAGGTGTGTTGTCCACCCTTAGATACCGGTGACTCTCAAGAGCTGTGTGTCCCACAGCAGGACAGTGCACACACACTCCAAATCTCAAATCATTGTGTTTGGACTGAGCTTTGTGGGGAAGATTTGGTGATGTATCCATAGCTGGATAAGCTGGAGGTGGCCACCCTTCTGGTGATCATCTTCAAGCTGGTTTTGACAGGTTGTTTTGGTTGAGGTGCTGTTGTGGTGCCTGTGACTGGGTGGGGAGTAGTGGGGATACCACATTCCTGGGAAAGCATCAGGCTGAAAATCAGTCCCGTGTTTGTCCCAGTGAACAAGACAGGCTGGGGAGGGCAGCACCCCAACTACCTCCCTGACAACACTCCAAGGTTCTGATCAGCTTAAGTCAAGTGTGAAACCACAGGGGAAACGCAGATCGGTGCTAAAGGGCACTGAAAGGGGTTTGGGAGCAGCCGGGGTGAGCGAATCTGAAAAGGCAGCAAGCTCTGGCAGAGGCACAGTGGGAAGAGGCTGAGGGAGGGGCTCGCTGAATGGCACCCAAACCTGCAATTGTTTGGGATTTTTCATTAAAAGTTCTTGAAGTGGTTTAGTCTGAGCTGCTACAGCCCTCGATATAACCCATGTCTTGGCTAAGATCCCTGTGCTCCTGCCTGCTGAGCTCCTTCCACGCCCGCGCAGCCGCCCTGACTCTGTTCCCTGTGTCTCTGTGTTTCGCAGTATCCGGACCTGAGCCAGGAGTCTGGGTCTCCATTTGTCTTTATCTGCACTAATCCCCAGGAGATGGTTGTGAAGTTTCCCATCAAAGGAAAACACAAAATCTGTAAGTTGTAAAGTTTCCCCAGCTGCCCCCTCAGCCCTCGGAGCCTGCTCCCCCTCGGCACCCTGGCCTGCCTTTGCCAGATGAGTTCCCAACCTTTGCCCTCTGCTCTTTGATCTCGAGGTGTTTGTTTAATGGCTCGAATACATCTGTAATATTTTTTTTGTTTTCGGTTCCCCTTGCCCCAGATGTTGCTTCCTTCCAAATACATGGCTCTTCCTGCCTCTGCAACACTTGGGGAGTCAGAGAGTGCTTGTGGTGGCGGCCGATCTGCTGCCGGCATCGTCCTGGATTGGGATACAAGTGGTTGTGGCCATGCCCAGGTGGATTTGCTTGACCTTCTCGTCCTGTACTTCCAAATCACCCTCTCCCCTCTGAGTGTGGTGAGGGCTTGAACAGCAAGCGCTGCAGGGCCAGATGGATGTTCCCCATCCGCAGGCCGGCGGGCTGGGATGTCCTGGCAGAGCTGGTAGGGAAGTGCCGCAGCATCTGTCCGCGCTCCACTTGCCAGCGTCGTTAGTCCCTTTTATGAGCCACCAGCCCCTCCGCAGGCTGCCAGTTATTCCTGCCCGCTGCCGTAAAAAGGATGGAGGAAGGATGCGGCAGCTGGGGAGCCCGCAGTCAGCTCAGGCCTTATTAGCAGCTTCCCCACCACACAGCCCGGGGAAGGCACCGCACACGCTTGCAGGGGATGTGAAAAATTAATTTGACGGGCGAAAAGCAGCAGAAGTAGGAAGAGTCTTGGCTGTTTGTTTAGCAGAGCTGATGCCTGGGTGTTCTCCCTCCTTTGCTGTGTGGATCTCTAGGAGCAGTTACCTGGGGCACAGGAGTGACGGGATTTCTCAGGACTAGTTAATAAGGGCTTTTGAAGCACAGCGTGGGGTTATTTTTGTTGGTTTCAAGGTTTTTTCCCCCTCTCTGCTCAGGGAAGCACCTTTCTGCCACAGTTTCAGTTTCTCTGTGAGTGTTGGGATGTTCCTGCAAAACCATTTGGTTTCTTCCCTGCCTTTTGGAGCAGTCCCTGGGAGGTGTGTTCAGCCCATGGCGACCAGTGGTGCTTGGAGAGCTGCAGTACTCAGATCCTCCCCCTGGATGGGTCATTCCCAGTGCCAGTGAGCAGGAGGAGTTATTTTGGATGCAAACATCTTGGCTGTGGGAGAACAGCCTCCTGGCTGTTGTGTGCTGGAGCAGCAACTGCATCCTTTTTTCCCCCCTTGTTTTAGCCTCTCCTTGCTCTCATCCAGGCTCATCCCTTCACTCCCACATCTGTCTCCATCCGTCTGGGGGTAGGAGAGGGGGACGCTGCCACACGAGGTGAGCGCAGGATGATCGGCTTGTGCGCGTCTGCCTCGCTGGGTGCAGGTGCTGCCAGTCCCCTCCCCATCTGTCACATCGTCTCCTTTGTGTTGTGACACTTCCCTGCTTGGAGAAGGATCAGTCTAACAGCCTGGAAGGAAGCCGGCTGTGCTGGCGGCTGCCTGTGCTCCCACTGCTGGCCCTGCCTTCCCTGCCCTCCATCCCGACAGGAGCTGTCATGGGCGCAGCCTGGGAGAGCTGTGGAGCTGCGTGTTCACCTCCTGGAGGGGACGTGGTCCGTCTGGGTGATGTTTGTGACAGCGTAGGGAAGGAGCAGGGAAGCCTTTGACCCTTCATCAGAGCAAGGCGCTGTTTTAATAGGAGCTGGCATTGCATGCCAGGCAGGCAGAAACTTAATTCTCCCAGCTGGAAGCAGAGCAGAGGGAAGGTGCCTGCTCACATCCCCACCTGGATTCTCCGGCTGCCCTGGTCTCCTTGAAACCTGGCTGAAGCCATGACAAAATGCCAGTTTGTCTTGTTGGGATGCCAAGCCAGAGCGGTTTTCTTTGCCAGATAACAGCATGGACCTTGCCACGGTGACATCCGGATGCTTCTCCGATGCAAATTAGTTGTTTTTAGCAATCTGGGGATGGGAAAAGAAACCCCCTAACATGGCTCGATTTTTGCTTCCAGGGTTGTTTTTTGTGGAGGGGATGAGCACGGTGCTTGTGTTGCGTCTGGGAGCTCAGCTCTCCCCAGACACATCCCTACATAATTTTAGCGTGTGAGGACAAAGCTCACTGGCTGTTTTCGTGGGAGTTTTCCTTGAATCCTGGCAAAGCTTCCCTGAAACATCGCTCAGAAACCTCCCTGCAGCAGCTGGCGGCTGGAAGAGCATGGAGGAGCGGGCGGAGGGACACATTGTGCGAGAGGCCTTAAATCATTGAGCGGAAGGAGATGGGGACCCTGGGGCTTTGCCTTATTTTTAGCCTTTTCTTAAAGGTTACTTCCATGATGAGTGATGATTGCCAGCTGGAAGAGCAGAGGAGCTTCCCAATGGTTTTGGGGTCCAGGAGGAGCAGACAGGCACATGAAATATGACACTGACAGCCCTGGTGGCACAGTGTTGTTGGTGGGGGACCAGAGGATGGAGAGAGTGTGAACTCACTGCCTTTCTGCTGCCGACCACTCCACGCCCTGAGGTCAGACTGGCTCAAAACACTGCTTTCAGACAGGCTGGCTCAAACTTGTTGGATGCCCATTGCTGTGTCCAGCAAGGAAGGGGCTTCTTCCCCATCCTTAGGTGGTGATGGGGAAATTCTTCTCTGAAGTGGCCGACAGGATGGAGGATCTCCCAAACCATCTTCCAAGCTGAGTTTCAGTGTGCAGCTCTTTGGCACAGTGACCTGCAAACCATCTTTGTTGAGCTAGAATTGAGAAGTTGTCTTGGTTTGAAGAGAAGGTGATGGTCCCTGGCTGGTTTGGAGCCATTTTCTCTGGAGAAGCACATGCTTCTCACTGCACATGGACATTTACTGGCAGTTTTGGAGCAATGGCCAAAATAAAACTTGTTTGGAGCCTGGTGGAGGTTGGAGCAACACAGCTCTCCCAGGGACTGCATGGACTTCTGTGGGCTTGATTCTCCACAGGGATGATGCTGACAGTGAAGTGCTCCCAGCTCCGGCTCCATCCACCTCACTGGGACTTTGCTGGGATGGACTCTGTCATATCTTGAGACCAAACTCTGATCCCTTTGCCTCCTCTCCTGATGGTATGCTGACAGTGGACCCCATGTCCGTCCCAAGGGATGCAGGGGATGCTCCCCAGGAATTGGACCCCCCCTTCCCTGTCTCAGGACAGGGTCTGCAGTTTTTGCTGCTGCCTTCTGCAACACACTGGAGCCCTTCGCTGCTCCCAGCTACAGACACACAGGACGTGGCTGGCATTTGGAGGATGGGAAGATGCAGGGGAGCAGCTGGGAGGAGAGTTCCTGGAGAGATGTGCCATTAGAGGAGATAACTGGTGCTGGCTCTGGGAGGCTGTTCCTGGAGCTTTGGCTGGGAGAGTGGGAGCATCCTCACTTTTTTAAAGGCAGGGAGAAGGGGATAGGGATACTCCGCCAGGGCAGCTCATTGCCCTCCCAGATTGTTTGCTGTGCCTGTCTTCTGGCTGCTTCTGCTGGAGTTCCCCAGATCCTGTGTTCTGGTGCCCTGCACCCCTCCCATGTGGGAAAGCAGAGCTGGCAGCCAAGGTGCTGTGAAGGACAAGGGGAGGCAATGTTTGCTCCAGGTCCCACCAGAGCTGCTGGCTGAGGTTCTCCCTGGTTGCAGATGCAGCACAACCTGGAACATGGCATCACGGAGTGGTTGTCCGCATTACACCATGTGCCATTGCACTGCCATCCCTAAGCTGAGGGTTTGTTGTCCCCACGCCCATCTTTCCACCACGCCGCGAAGAAACATGTCCCCAACACGGTGCTTGACGGTCCCTCGTCTCCTCTGAGTGTGTCAACACACATCCCTCGGGCGAGCACAGAGATTGGTTCCCCCTCTGATAGTGGCAGGCGAGTGCTGGATGTTAATTTACTCTCCTCATCACTGAATTTTCCCCTCTCCGGCGTCTCTTGGCCGCGTCGGACACGCTTGCCCCCGGCTCCCTGGTGTCGCGCCTGCGGAGGGCGGCTGGAAACGCCTGGCTCCTCAAGCAGGATAATTGGATGTGACAGGAACACACTAACTAGGAGACCTCGCTGCCTCCAGCTCATTTGCATTGCAAATAGCATTTAAAAATAAAGAGTGATGAGGGTTTGTTGTGGTTTTTTTTTTTCTTTAATCCTCTCTTTACAGGGAAGCTGGATACAAAGATCCATCAGGGAGCGAAGAAGGGGTTAATGAAGCAGAAAGCCGTGGGGTGAGCGCCGGGGAGCAGCACCAGTTCCCACGAAAGCACCCGACTGCCTCCGAAGGGTACCAGGATGGTCCTTGGCTCTGGAAAGCAGGTGCAAGACGGATCCCTGATCCCAGCCTGCTTTTAGGTATTGCTCTATCTGTTGTGTATTCCAAAAGCATTAAAAGATATGTGCTTTCACGAAGTTCTGTGCTTCCTGGGAAGTCACAAGGGTGGGTGGGAGATGGAGCTTGATGGGATGGGGTTCAACAAGCACTGGCATCTCCACATCATCCTGGGAGCAGAGAAACCCAGGACAGGCGAGGGGAGCTCCCCAGCAGCAGCCGGCCCAGCTCCATCCTGGCTTTAGCAGCCTCTCCCCAAAAATGTGCCTTGAGGTGGTTTTGGCTCAGACCCTGGGCTTGGAAACATGGAGGAGAAGGGCAAGAAGCCAGGGAGATGAGGGGTGTTGGCTCCCAAAAGCCAGAGAGCCTGAGCCCTGCCTGGTGGGGACAGAAGGCCCAGGCTGAGAGGGGGGTTCTGTTCTTGCTCAGAGCTTTTCCGCTCACAGATGCGCTTCCAGCCCTTGGAATTGCTGGTGTGTGCCCTGATTTGTGCTGTGCTTGCAGCCACTCCACAAAACCTCTCCTCCCGGCAGCTGTGTGTAAAATACCTTCTGAATAAGACAAATTTTGCCTTTTTCTCTAATCCCTCCCATTCAGGCTCTCCCTGTGTCACCATGTCTGTGCTTGTTATACACTGGTGTGCACTGGGCTGTGATCCCTTCGTGCTGTGGTGCTCCAGGCTTGGCCTGAGAGCTCCTCCTCATCACTTGAAGCCCACCCTGCTCCCAGGGGGTCGGAGCCACAGCCCAGCTCTACTGGCATCCCTCCTCCTCCTCTTCTTCAGGGTCGTGGTGGGCACTGCCAGCTCACATTTTTGGCACACTCACTGGTCACGTGTCCCTCCCTTTGCTATGGGAGTTGTATTCTGGCTCTGTTTGCCACCTGTGGGATCTCCAAGGTGCTGGAAATGGTGGAGCTGGATCCAACACCCACTCATGTCATTCCTCAGTGGGAAAACCCCTGCAGGTGTTCCAGCTCCGAGTTGCCTGTAGTTGGCACAGAGGTTGTCGTGTGGGAGCCACTGTTCGGTGTGGCCAAGGACAATAGCAGCGGTGTCCCTCCTTTCTCCTCTGTCTGCATCCCCCCATCTGCTCTGTCCCTTGTGTCCCACCAGGATGGCCAGTCAGCTGCTCTGGGACTCCTAGAGAATTCCTGCACTCTTGTTACACAGAGATCCGCTTGTCTCGGGTGGATGTCCCTTGAGAGCAAGGGGGAATGTCTGCGGTGCCCATAGGGACACAGAGCTTGAGAGGGATGGGGGCCTGCGGAGTCGTCCCGGGGTCCTGGTGCCTTGGGGAGAAGAAGACAGGAGAGGCCTTCCTCGTGGGCTGGGTGGAAGAGGTGGGACATGGAGGGTTGGGAAGTCAGAGCACCCAGGGGCTGCATCCAGGCTGGGCTCCACGTGCCGCAGGCTCTCCAGCTCTTGCTCCTATCCCAGGAGCACATCCCATGACAGACTGGGATTTTGTACCATCCAAATGATCCCAAGGATACCTATCTGTCCATCACACCTAGTGCCTGTCAAAACCCTCATCCCCAGGCATTGCTTTCTTGGATGGGTCACCACCCTGTACCTCAGTTATGCTTTAATTTGAGCTTGTGATTTGGCTCCATTTTAAACCACATCCATCTCCTGCATCCACCTCTGTGACAGCAGCAGCTGCCTTGTTACCTCCCTGTCCTTAATGTCACCTGCAGTTTTCATCCCCGAGGGTTTCATGTTCTCCACCATCAGCAGGATCGGTTGAGTCCTGCAGGGGCCCCAGCAGCCCTGGGCAGGCTGGATCATGAGTCCTAGTCATGGTCATGGAAAAAACATGCCATCGGAGAGATGCTGAGACCGTTCCAATGGAGCTGCCTTTCCTGGCAGGGGTTTTATTTTCCTCCTGTATTAGTGACATCACTTATGGTTTTGCTGGGGAAGATTCACCCATCCCTGATTTGTCCTATGTTCCTGTCTGATGCTGGTTTTCCTACCCTTGGAAGTATCATTCCTGGTCTGGGATGTATTAAACATCAACACCAAATGCCCAGAAAAATCTTTTACCCAATCCTTTAAAATATTTTGGTAAGAATTGACCTGATTTTATTAATATAGGTTGTCTCTGGGCCTGTAAGCAGTGCCTTTGTGCCATGTGAGAACAGTTTCTCCTCTTCATTAGGATGAAGAAGTATTTCTCCTCTGCATTTCTTTTAGGTTGTTTGAATTATCTTCTCATCCCTCTTTTCCTTTTGCTTTTAACTTCTTCTGGCTGCCTCCCATCTGCCCCAGCCCCAAAAGCGTGGAGAGACTCCCAAACCTTAGCCCTTCCCAGGATCTCGCCTCCTCTGCTGGGGGTTTGGGTCTTGCATTGTCCTTGTTTGGGTCAAAAAGCGTCGGAAGAAATCAGTGTCTGTGTGTTCCTGAAACCAGTGGAGGAACCTGCTGTCCCTAAAGAAAGGGGCTGGAATACCCATCCCAGATCCCAGCTGGCTGGCTGAAGGTGGTGTTCCACGGTCAGCACAGCTGGATGCCAGCTTGGATCCTGCATCCCATCTCCCAGCTCTACAGCTCGATGTCCTGTTTGCCTTGTGCTGGTTTTGGAGGGTCCTGGGGTCAAGGCTGGAAAATCTCCATGAAGATGAGCCAAAATTTCCTCACTGGACAGCAGGGCTGATGCTGAGGCTTTGGGACAGGGAGTGCAGGGTTTTGGGGTGTCCTGGGACCAGGGCTGAGATGAACCCAAATTTCCTCCGTGGTCAGTAAGACCTGCACTGAGTCTTAAGGGTTGAAAGCGAAGGGTTTGGGGGACATGTCACCTCCTGGGACCGAAGGCGGCTGGGAATCCAGGTTCTCCTTCCATCGAGAAAAATATTTGGAGACGAGAGGCGGCAGCATGGGGCACAATACGGTGGGTTTTGAAGTGGGTGATCCCCCCCTGCCTTTCTGTGCCAGCTCAGGGTGCTGGAAGCGTGGTCTGGGGGAGCCTGTCCCGGGCCAGGCTCTCACACCACAGAGCTCAGGGCGTGAAACACCCCCAAAGGATCCTCCCCACCGCTTTCCACGGTGCCGCCGCAGCGGCTCCGGTTCCTCAGGCGGGGACGTTCCGCTCCGGGTTTTGCCGGGCTCCGGCTCCAGATCCTCCGCGGGGGGATCCGCCCCGCGTTCTCCCTCCGCCCTGGGACGCCGCTCCGCCTTCCGCCCTCCGCGTTTTGCGCCGCGCCCGCCCCGCCCNGACCGCACGGGATGGGCCGGGGGCCGCCGCCGTAGGCCGAGACCGCCGGAACCGGGGTAGTGCCCTCCCCCCTCCTTCGCCTGTGACCCCTGGGGACGCGGTTGTGCCCCCCCCGTGACCCTTGGGAACGGGGGCTGGGGGCCCCCCACCCCGGCACCGCTTGGAACGAGAGTTTGGGTGCTCCCCGTCAGCTCTGAGCCCTGGGGACGGGGCTGTGTAACCCTTGGGGGCGGTGGTGTGGGTGCCCCCCCACCCGTGACCGTGGGGATGGTTGTTGGTTCCCCCCCGTGAGCCTTGCAAAGGGGCGTTCCGGTGCCCCCAGCCCGGGACAATTGGGAACGGGGGGATCCGGGTGCCCTCCCCTCCCCCCGCGCTGTGGCCATTGAGGACGAGAGTCGTTGTGCCCTTCCTTCCACCGCCGTGACCACTGGGGACGGAGATCTGCGCCTCCCCCTCCCTCCCCTGTGGCGTGGGGACGGGGCTGTGCCCCTCCCGTGACCCCTGTGGACGAGGCTCTGTGTGACCGTGGGGGGGGTTGTGTGTCCGCCCGGGGTCGTTGGGAACGAG
>WEKX01027549.1:61637-76125 GCA_013390025.1 Pitta sordida
GGGGCCGGTTCCCCCCCAGCACTGCGGGGTCCCGCCTCCCGCGGCGGCGGGGGTTGAGCTCAGGCTCCCGGGGGATGCTCACCCCGTGCGTGGGGTGCGGGTCCCCCCGGCTGCTGGGCCCGGGGGCTGCTCCGCCGCGTGTCCCGGGAGCGCCCCCGGCAGCGGGGGAGGGATCTCCCCGTGCATGGGGTCACCGTCGTGGCGGGGGTTGGTGGGGGGGCCCGAGGAGCAGCGGTGTCCCTGGGCGGGGAGATGTCTCCTCTTCTTGACCCCGGTCTCTCTGCAGCGTTTGGGGGGCGCAGGAGCAGAGCGACCCTGGAAGTGGAGGTTCCCCTGGAACGGGGAGGGGGGGCTCTCAGGAGGCATTCAGTGGGTGTGAATTGTCCGAGGGGGTCAGATCCCAAGAGTGGAGCCCCTCTGGGCATCGGCCACTGAGCTGTGCCAGTGACCTGGTGCCGCAGGACACGAGCCGCCCTCCTTTGAGGCTTCCGAGCCCCCGAGGGCCCGCGGGGCCGATCCAGGGGTGACACTGGCGGTGACAACGTGGCCGGGTGTCCTGCGAGGGCTGGGGCGAGGACGAGGACGGAGTTCCTGCGTGCAGCTCACCCACCCGTTGTGTACACGGGGAAGGTCACAGGTTCAGGTCTGGTCTGTGAGATTTGGCTCCCCTCCATCTCCCAGCAGCCCTCTTTTTTTCCTTTCCTTTTTCCCCTTCTGGAAAGGCCCTTTCCTTTGGAGGAGGTGTTAGCCACTCATTTTCTGTGGCGCTCACGAAGAGCCACAGGCCCTTTTCCCCCCTCCTGAAGATCCAAGCATCCCGGCAGCGGGTCGGGTGGTCGGGCTCCAGTGTGCGCAGGCAGTTCCTTGCCTGGACATCCTCAGGAAAACCTATTTCCACGCTTTGTGCGATGACTCCGGCATTGGATTATGCCGCACATTTCTGGCTCTTTGTTGGCAGTGTGCGACCGCACATGCACGGCACTTGGAAAATCCAGGCAGCTGATTTTATTGATTAACTGTGGACCCAAAATAATTTATAATTTATTGTTTGGAAGCCATTTCGGTCGCAAAACACAAATCCTTGTCCTTTTACACCCTCATTCTTCGCTTTCCCTCTCCTGTGTGGTGGAAAAGGGAGATGTGCACAGCGCCGGGAGTGCGGCGTCTCCGTGGTGCAAAGGGACAAGGATTTAATGTTTCACCTGGACCGGCCTAGTGTGCTCTAGTGAGAGCCACCAGAGGAAATTAATTATCAAACAAGTTGTAATGACCTGTAATTGAGCATGGCCAGGGCATGGGGTGGGGGTTTGATTCCCTTTTCCAGACTGGGTGCTCAGACCTGATCCGTGTGTTGGTGAGTCGCCATTAGGCTGCTCATTAGCCGGGGGGGCTGGTGTGTGTGTGCACGAGGGTGTCTTTACCTCTGCGTGTGCTGAAAGCAGCGTGATTTTTTGGGATGGATCCGTCTGTCCATCTGTAGCCCTGTGCTGGGTGGCTACCCCAAATAATCCTTCCTTCGCCACAAAGTCCCCTCGCTTTCTGGGCACCTGGCTTGTTGGATGTTGATGGTCACAGCATTGCTTTTGCTGCCTCAAAAGCTTTTTCCCTGTACATTGGGCTGAAATTGTGCTGTTTTCAGGAAAAAAGGGCTTGTGAAGGTGAGTGAGGGGTTCTCTTGTGATGCTGAAGCTGTCCAACAGCTTGTGTGTCTTTATTACGAATTCACAAGAAGAATGGACCAGAGTTCACTGCGTTTGGTTTATTCTCTTGGAGAACAGGGCTGCCTCAAGTCAAAAATTGCCTCTGGGTTATAGTTACAGTGTATTTTTAATTGTGATTGCATAAATTAAAGAATACCAGGAGCGTCCATGCGGGTGTCATTCCCAGAGCATAGTCAATGTCTGTGCGTTGTGCCCAGGCTGTGACAGGTGGGAGACTCATGGTGGGATCCCACTCCTGGGTTCAGCTGGTGGCAGCTGGGGACCAGAGTCATGTGTTGTGCCTGATTTGCTTGGCATTTCCTGGGTGTCAGAATCTTTTTGCATGTGCTCCTGGCGGGAAGAGGAAGAGCTGGGCTGTGCTGCCTTGTGCTCGCCCTTGGCCAGGCTGGGAGTGGGGATGCACCTCGTGGCTGTTCCGCTGCGCCCCGCACGGCACGACTCCGATTGGGATTAGGGCCTGTGGGCGCTGATGCAATGCTAGTCCCAGATGTAATGCAATAAGCCTCTTTGTCCCCTTTATCCCGAGCATTATGTAAATAAGATGGTATTTATGGTCCCAGGTATGTTGTTCCAGGGCTGTGTGACAGCCTGCGTGCGCAGCAATGCCCTTTGAGTGTTGGCAGCACTGCCGGTGTTCCCAGCCGGAGGCAGGGACCTGCTGGGGGCAGATGCTCCCGGGGAGCACATCACGTGCTGGCTCCTGCGGAGGAGAGGTGAGGCCGCAGGTGACCTTGCCAGGGACTGGTGACAGTTTAACCGCGCTCGGTCTCTTGTATGTGGTGAAGGCAGCAAGTGGGTCGAGCGGGTCGGCGGTGGGGTCTGCAGGGATGGGGTGGTCACCCACCGAGTTCATGGAGATGTCTGTGGTTATCCTTGCAGGCTTCCTGCAGAACACGGACTGCTGGTTTCCCAGCCTCGGGGTTGTGAGAGTCATGTGTCTCTTCCCAAACCTGCCCTGTGTTGCTTTGCAGCTGGTGGTGGTTTGTGGAGAGGTTTCTCAGGAAGCACCAAAGTCCTTGAAGTGCTTAAAGATGGCCTGGGCTCTCTGCAGTTCTTCTGATGCTTCACAGGCTCTCTGGGCCTGGGGAGGGTTCGTCCCTTCCCCATGGATCTTGCCCACTTATTTGGGAATGTCACCATTTGGGTGCTTTGTGGTAGTGGCTGGAGCACCTCGGGGTGCTTTACTCCCCCTGGTCTGAGGCCATGGGGAGTGCGTTGAGGAGCCCATGTGGGTGTGAAGGACCTTTTGTAAGATCAGGGGTAGGTAGATGAGCCGGCCCGGAGCACGTGGCTCCTCTGGGAGCCATGGTGGTCCCATGTGGCTCCTGAACCAGAGCTTTGACCACCCCGGCAGCAACCAGTCTGCTCTGTGTCCTTGTGCTGGGTTGACTTGGAGGAGGAAGGGTGTTTCCTGGTGTTGGGAAAGGGCAGGAAAAGAGATCCCACTGGGATATGGCTTATTTTGCCATGCAGATGCACTGTCCTGCTACCGGGGGTTGGCGTCTTGAGGTGCGATGGGGTGTCAGAGGAAGGACTGAGGCTGAGCTTGGACAACCTTACAGTAAGAAAATAGGGAGTGGCTGCCTGACCAGCAAACTTGCTCTGGGGCTACAGTTGCTCTTGTGATTGCTTGGGGTTTTTTTCGAATTTATATAACTTCTTTAAAGGAAACCGGTTCCTTTCTGCGTTTGGATGGAAAATCAGTTTTTGAGACAAGCCCAAGAGGTTGTTTTGTTTTCGCTGCAGCTGAGTGTCCTTCACACGCACAAAACCCACTGACGTAGCTGCTGAGCGTCAGCTCAGCTGTGGTGTGAGGGGGTATGAAAGGATGCAAGTGCAGTTTTTTGTGGATGAATAAGGATAGTTTCAGGAGAACCTTGATATTTTGTATTTAAACGTTAAATGCTGGACTTCTACAATTTGTTGCCTTGTTCATGGTGCAAGAAAAGAAGAAAAAAGGAAAGAGGATGTTGTGGCTTTGTGTTGCTCCTTTCCCAAGCACAGAAAGGTTTTGTGGCATCGGATTTTCCCTCCAAGCTTTTTCTGGGCCGCTCAGCTGCTCTCTGAATGGCTGAAAGGATGAGGACTCTGTACAGTGCTACATGATGTGTGATGTGGCTACACCGATTTATTGGTAACAGAACTGATTTTAATGAATTTTCTGAGCCTGTTTGTAGCTTGGATTAAACAGAGTGTTCCTGGTTCAAGCAGGCCCAAAGATTTGGTTTGGAGTTTTCTCGGTGCTTCTTCAAGGGGATGAGGGGTGGATCAGGAGGAGTGTGTTGTGCAGCTTTAAAGGAGTGAAAATGAGGTGTGTAATGACTTCGCCATGAATCCAGTGGGAGAGGGAGAATCTTGCTTATCCCTGGGAGAATTACTGGTCCTTCCCTAAAGGTTTAGCAGCCATGGGGAAATTTCTCCTTGTCCTGAGGATTTCCTGTTTATTTTTGAGCGTGTTTCACGTCTAATTGCACCTTCATTCCATATCCATCACCACAACTAGTTCCAAGTGCACTAGGACTCCCCAAATAAGCCCAGCCCGCTTTGATACATGGTTCTGGCTGGGTTTTATTGTATTCCTGTACATGCTGGCTAATTCACAAAATTCGGCGATTTGCAATGGGTCATTAGCGCGAATTAGCAACTTTCTGATGGATATCAGAGCTGTGCAAATGTGCCGTATTAATCTAGGAGATACACCTATTTATTATCCCTCCCAGAGAAAAAAAAAGGGATTTCTCTTGCTCTGCTTGCATTTGTCCCTGTCTGTGGCTGCCTTCCCTCCTCCTTGACTTCACAGTCTGGTTGGTTTTTTCCCAAAGTGTTCCCAGGCTGATGGTGTGACAGGAAGAGCGATTACAGCCGCACGCACTGGGCTCGCTGCAAACAGAGCCTCAACTCAGGGAGCCAAGGTGCTCTAATTGGTTATCGAATGAAGGGAATTAAAGGCATTAATAGGTGAAGTGGCAGCTCCTTCGGTTTTGGAACGGCTGAGAGATGTTTGTCCTCTTCTGAAGGCTGGGAAACAGCCAAGGCTGGCTGTGCTCTGCTCCTGAAAGAAAAAATAAAAGAAATGAAGCTCAGAAGCTCTTCCTTTCCTGGGAGTAACCTGGGAGCAGCAAGCCAGTGGCTCTCACAGAATCACAGAATTAGTAAGGTTGGAAAAGACCACAGAGATCATCACGTCCAACCTATCCCTATCACCTGTTACCTAACCTGTCTGTCCTCTCCAAACTGGCTGTAGTGGCCAGGAAACACCACTCAACTGGGATCGCTCCCGTGCTCTTCCTTTGGATGGAGAAGATGAAAAGGAGATGTTGACTTTGGCTTGGAGTAATAATGGAACAAGTGCTCTCCTGTTCCTGCTGTACTTCCATAGAGGGTGATCCTTGTTGGAAACTTGCATGTCTGCAACCATGTGAACCCTTAGCTTGGGGAACTGGGCCCACCACGGAGCTGGGGGATGGCTGGGAGACCAGGAGCAAGATGAGAAGCTTCCCTGCCTCCAGAGCCCCGTGAGGAAAGAGAACAAATGGCCAGTTCCCAGGCACCCAACAGCCTGAGCTTGGGGTGCTGCCAACACCTTCCTGCATCCCTGCTGGCAGCGTTGAGTGAACAGGGGAAAAGGATAAGCTCCCTTTACCAGTACTTAACCCAACAGTTATTTATGCTCCTCGGTTGTCTTTGGTCTTTGCCAGCTCTTCTTTCTTCCCATCTCCATGACCGATGCTTCAAGGATCTTTCCTGATCACATCCATCTTGCTTCCTCTCTCTGCTGGTGATCTTCCAGCCTGTGCAGAGCTCTGAAGTTTGGGGGCCTTTTGGGTTACAGTCGGGTTTCCTATATTGCGGACCCGCGGTCTTGATCGGGTTCCTCGAAGCCCTACTTCCACGTTGAATGGCAGCTCATTAATATGCAGATTTGCCCCGCGCCCTCACGCGGCCCCGGCGCTGTGTTGCTGTGTATCAGTCGGCCCTTCCCAGTGCCCGCAGCCACCCCATGCTGGGGAAACCCCTTTTTCTGCTCGTCCAGTTTCATAACTGCACGGTGGCGGCTCCAGGGGAGCGGCTCTGCCGCCGCGGGTGTGGGCGCGGCGCTGCCGTCAGGTCGCGCACGTGCAGTTGTGAACCTCCTTCATCGCTAAAAAATCACACCGCTAAGATCTGAAGCCGCAGTATGGGGGGCGCGAAGTTCGAGAGGACTGACTGTATTTTTACACCTCTCTACCCCTTTCTGGGCCACTGGTTCAGATATATTTGAGCCTCTTGTAAATCAGTTCCCTTCTGCATTGGGGTTAACAAGGGTGTAACTGGACCGGTTTTAAATCTACATGGCTGCTCTGCTTTCCCAGTGGAAACCAGCTCTCTGCTCAAGGGACAGTCAGCCCCCAGGTTTGTCCCTGTGGGAAGCATTGCAGTGCCAAACAGATTGGCTCAGATCGCCCATTTTGAGTATTTAATGTTGTTTTTGGCACCAGCCAGCAGCGACATGGCTGGCTGGGCTTAACACGAATGGCCTTTGTGGTGGTAGGGGAGCACCAGGGCTGTGTCTGGTGCTGACGGAACCCACTGACTTGTCTGGGGCAGACTCATCCCAAGCGCTTCCGAGTTAATCCTGGCTGGTTATTGCTCACAGCATTGCTTTTTGCTTTTGCCACTGTGTAGCTGCCAAGGGTCCGTGTGTCAGCCTGCAGCAGCCAAACCCTGCGGGGCTGCCTCTCTGCTCCAGTGGCACTGCCCGTGCCTGCCGGGCACCTGCTGGGTGCCGTGTGCCGGTGACACTGTGACACCCACAGGGTGGCATATGGGGCGAGCAGGGGATGCAGGTTTTGGGTGAAGATGGGGCTGTGTTTCTACTTATTGTTGAGCCATTGTGTGCAGGTCTGGGCACAGCAGTTACACGGGGGTGTCCTCCAGTGTGCAGACACAACGTTAAGGAGTAAATTCCTGCTGGGCATCCCAAATTCAGGGTAGATCTAAGAGCTGAGCTTGCAGGAAGGAAGCTGCATCGTTATTTTAACCATCAAATGCTTTTTCTCCCATGCATGTGGGTTTTTCAATTCCTCTTCCCCCATACAGCCAAATGTTTAGAGCACTGGGCACCAGTTTGTTCTTGAGGATGTGGGTGCCGGGGTGCTGAGAAGGCCTGCACTGCTTCCCTGAAATCCTGCCTGGCAGGAGGGCCTCAGCTCCCTGTAGGAGGGCTGTGTGTGCAGGAATGTTGCTGGACTTAAGGGCAGCTACAAAGAAGAGCCAGGTGGAGAAGTCAAGGGGGAGTGGATACAAATTGCACCTGGTGAGGTTTCATATCAACCTAAGAAAGAAATTTTTTGTGGTGCGAACAACCATTCAATGAAACAATGTATATAATATACCAATTCTCATAATATAATCTCATCTAGGCTCCTTTTGCCATGAAAGGTTGGAGCAGGTGACTTTTAAGGTCCCTTCCAACGTGGGCTGCTCTATGGTCCATGACCTGAGTCATGTTAACGTAGATGTCCATGCTTGTGTGTAACAGTGGTGCTTGCTCAGCTTCCCGCTGGAAAAGTGACTCCAGCAATGCAATTTGGTGGAGAGCGAGCAGGCATTCCAAAGATGCTGTTTGTTCTTCATGGAAATGGAACGGAGTGTTTGGTGCCTTCATGTGGGTCTGTAGGTATGGATGTGCCTCCTGCTTGAGCTGAGCACCACATGCTTGTTTGATGGTTCTCTCAGTGATGGTTTTCTTGAAATCCGAAGCTCTTGGACTTCCTTGGTGGAGGAAATGTGAGCCATGTTTCATTCAGTACAGAAGTAGGTACCTTGAAAAAATGCACGAGTTGAGAGACATCAAAATCAAATACGTAGTTGTAAATCTGAAGAATCTCAGACTCTCACGGCACAAACCGACCAAAAATTGGACTCTGGTGATGACACTTCCAAGACTGATGGGAGGATTAAAGAGGTACTTGTTCCAGTTTCCCCCGTTTCACAATATAAAGGAAAGCCTGAAATATTTGCCTTTGTGTCCCCCTTTCTGTGTGATTTGCATATCGGGGCTGCGTACGGCCTGTTGGGAGTTGAGGGAAGCCAGGGATTCTGGCAAGAGTGGCTTTGCCTGTCAGCCGTGTTCAAGAACGTTGGGTTTTTCACCCCTAGATCAGGTTCCTTGTGGTGCTAAGGTTAAAAAAGTGTCAATAAGAAGCAGATGCTGAGTTTTAGCTAATCTGATATTTCCTTCAAGCACCGTGTGCCTGTCCTTCGTATCGACAGCTTTGCTGGACATTGTGTGCCTGATTTGTGCTGAACGTTGCTGTAAAGGTCATGTTTTTAGGTCGTGCGTAGAGGGGGATGGGCGTGAGATTGAATTTTAATCCCAGATTCATCTTTTACCTCAGAAAGGATGTGAGGTTGATGCAGGTATTTGGGAGGATGTAGGTGTTGTGACAGATCTCCTGAGCTTTGCTCCAGGTGGGGTGATTGCCTGGCCGCCCTGCCACCAAACCTCTGCTCACCTCTCCACCTTCCTCCATCTCCAGCCTCTCCAGTGACCTCGTCTGTCCTGTTTTTGTCATGCCTGGACTGAAATACATATTTCAGGCTTTTCTCAAGAATGCCAACAAATGACTCATCGCTCCCTGTGTCAGGTTCATCTCCAGTGTCAAGGCTCAGCCTACTTAAAGTTGGAGTCCCGGCTTAAGTTTGGCCGTGTGTCTCCAGGCGCTCCGGCTGCAGTGCATGCTGGAAGATGTAGTCTTGGTGGGGTGCACCTCCATATTAAAAAAAGAAGGGTGGCTCCATTTTATTCAAATTGGGTTCAGCCTTCTCCCTCCTGGCAGCTTGCCGGCGCCGTCCCGCTCAGCCCTGAGAGGCACCGAAGTTCTCCCGGCGCCTTGTGCGAGCACGGAGGCGGGAGCACAGCTTCTCCATTCAAAATCTTGCTTAATTCCACATTGAACAGCTTGTTTTGAAGCCCTGCGCTCCGGCGTGTTTTGCAACAGCTCGGACTCCCGCCGGGCACAGGCGGCGGAGGGATCCTGCCCACGTTGGGTGGCAGTTCTGGAGGGTGTCATGGCAAATCTCCTTTGTCTGCTACGGCCTGACTGATGTCTGGGGGAGAGCGAACCCTCCTCCCCTGCGTGATTTGAGCTGAAAGCAGCAAGTGAGTGAGGAAGCTCCTTTGTGCAGATTTCTCCGTCTCCTCTTGTTCGTGCCAGCTGGCTCGCGTTCAACATTTCTCTTTTTTTTTTTTTTTTTTTCCTCTCTCTCCTTTTTTTCCTCTTCCCTCTCCCCCAGCTCCAGAGAGAGGGGGCGGGGAGAGAAGGGAACATCTTAAAAAGAAATCTGCAGAAAAGACATGGGAGTTACTTAACAAAAATCCAACCCAAACAAGCCCAGCTGGGGGATTACAGGCGGCGGTGGGAGCCGAGCGGGGAGCGAGTGCGGCAGCTCGGGGAAGGCAGCGCGTCCTCCCCACCGCCCCGAGTTTCTTTAGTTGCAAAAGGAAACAAAAAGGGATCTTGTGCGGAGGCAGCGGATGGGGAGAGTGGCCGGCTGGCTGCCAGCACCGAGAGGAAGGGCCTCGCACTGCGGCCCCTCGTGCTGCAGCCTCGGCTGGGGACTCCTGGGGAGCCCTTTGGGGGTCTCGGCGAGCTGGAGGGGCCAGCAGCCCTTCCGTGCCGCTGCCTTTGCTTCCCCCGGGAGGGAGCGGAGGGCTCTCTCTGCTCTCCAGGGTCACTCCTGGCTGGAGTGAGCATCTCGCCGAATCCTCCCCTCCCTGCCTTGTGCCCCGCCGGAGGAAATGCCGCGTCCTGCAGATTTTCTCCCCCCCCCCGCCTCTTCCCCGTCCTCTTTGCTGCTCCTTCTTGCGGGCATTCCTGAAAGTTAATCAGGGTGAAAATTGCAGTCGGTCATGTCTGGAAGCCACCAGAGGCTGATCCTGGAGCGCTGCAGGCTGGAGCACATGGCTATGAGACAGTCTCCCTACGTGTGGGCTGGCTGCTGCCAGAAGAGCTTTCTCCTGCATCTTGCTGCCCTTGGGCGGTCAACGCTTCCCCGCTTTGGTCTCTCGGCCTCCGGTAACCAGCAGAGAAAGCTGGAGCGGCGTGGGCTCGCCGGGTTCCGAGCATCCTGCACCGGTTTTAGCACAAAGAGCTGGGGGCTCATGCGGTTTCCTCGCTGCCTTTTGGAATGTGAGTGTTCTAGTGGAGGAGCTGTCTCTAGGGGTGTGTACAGCCCTGAAAGTGAACTTTCAGGTTTGTCTCCGAATACGGTTTGGCTCCATCCCAGCCGGTAGATGTGGATTGTAGAGGTCTCAGCACCTAATGGAGCTGAATTATTCATGTCTGGTGCTGTGTGTGTGCAGCATTCCCAAGCAGAAAGCTGTCTCCTTGTAGGATCTGCGCTCCAGGACTGCTCTTAAAACGCTTTGTTGGCAGGTCTCCAGGCCAACAAGTGAGCACATGCTTTTCATGTTGCGCGGGGATCAATCCTGCGATGGCAGGAGGTAAGGAGAAGGACACGTTTACAGCTGAATCAATCTCCTCACTCTGTTTTCCGAGATGCCATGATTTGTGGTGGCAGTACTCCCCCAGGCAGGAGAGCAGGGAGGATCTGGATAGCACCCGGCGCTTCTGCAGCTTGGGCAAAGCAGGCAGTGGGAAAGGCACCTCTTTCCCTGGAGCATGGACTGGGGGAGCCAGCCTGGAATAATGATAACGTGGTACGTTGGGGGATCCCTGGGGGTCTGGCTTGAGGGAGGGATCCAAAACGTTCCATTTCAGCTTCAAGGTTGAACCTGAGAGTGGAGAAAAGAAATGGGAAAGGGGAAATTTCAGGGAGGGGGGTTTTGAACAGTGGCAAATTTTTTAGTGCCATGCGCCATGAAGGCTGTTCAGAGGGTCCCCCCACATCATGTAGTGGGGTCCCACCCTGCAACCTGGGGCTGGAAAGGACCAATTTCTGCCCCACTCTCACTCCCCATGGTGCACATCTTGAGTTCCCTGCCCTGCTCTCGGCATGGCGTGCCTTTCCCTGGCTCTTGCCAATCCAGCATGTTCCCATCTGCCCTGCTTGCGGTTCCCTTCCCCTTTGCATTAGCAGAGCCTGGGCTCCCTCGGCGCCTCCTCCATAAGGGTGAGGGTTTTTGCTCCTCCTGTTTTCTAACCCTTTGATTGTTCCAGGCTCTCTAATTGCTGGGGACCCAGCGGACTTCTGGGCTCCTTCTTCCTTTTGTTGTGGTAGGAATTGGCAAAACTGCTGTTGTTTGCAGAGTTTCAGACCCAATTTCTGCTCATCTGCTCTCCTTATTCCACATGTATAAATAATATTTATGGAGATGTGTGTGCGTGTGTATGTGCACGTTTGGAAGAGCAAGGTGAATTCCCTGGTGGGAGCGGAGAGCTGGCTGAGCCAGTGTCGTGGAGGTGTTGCATGGAGCAGGCATTGCTGTGCCTGCCTCAGTACAACCCTGTGGATTGGCTGCTGCTTTCCTGCGACTGCAAGGTCAGATCCTTGCCTTTTTGTTCCTCTGATCTGAGCTGTCTGTGGTTGGTTGCCTGCTTCAGCCTTGGGTGGGCACCTCTTGAATTTGGAGGCTGAGCCTCGTCCTCTCCCAGCAGCTCCTGTGTGTTTGTCCTGTGCAGCAGTGCCATGTTCACCTTGTCCCTGGGTTCTGTGCCTCAGTTTAGGGCTGGAAGGGGCTGTTACTGGCAGGAACTCTGGTTCATCCATCTTGTTACCAGCTTTGCCCATCTGCACAAAGGGATTGTTGCAGATGCATGGCACAAAGAGCCGGCTGTGCCGTGCAGGGGTGCGGTGGTCACTGCCAATCGCTGGCCCCGTTGGTGGTTTGGAGAGGGGCTCTGGAGAGGCAGGATGATGGGGCTGGGCTGGACACCTCGGCTTGGGACTGGGGAGCAGGTGCTGGGGCAGGAAGAGGATGAGGAAGTGGTGATGGAAACACGCAGGGCAGCTTTGGGAAGCTGTTAGTGACTCTGGTGCACAAAGTGATCTCCTGATTCGGCACTTTCCCTGCCGCTGAAATGAGAGGTCAGTGCTTTTCATTTCCAGCTTGCACGCAAGCCCCCAGCTCCTGGGGTTAAAAATCTCCGTAATGACCTGTCAGAGAGTGGATTATTAGCTGTACAGAGCCGAGGATGCTGTGGGGAGCAGATGGAAAATGGTCTGGCTGCAGCAGCCTGGCTGATGAAAGAATCCCTGGCATTTTTACAGTGTTTGCATCTCTGGAAATGCACCGTGAAGCTGCTTTCCAGGCTCCTGCCTGCTGGGGTTTGAAGAAATTTGTGTGTGTGTGGTTTTATTTTTCTCCTTCCCTTCTCATTTCTTTTTAAGTCACCTGTTTTTGAAGTGTCGCTTGTAAATAGTACCAGGAGTCATCAGGCTCAGAGCTCATTGGTTAAAGGGGAGGACAGTGCTGCTGGAGAGAGTTCTGGAGAGCAGGCGGCCGGGAGGTGCTGGGAAGAAGCTGTTACATGTGTTAATTGTGTCTCTTTGGGGTAATTGCCACAACTCCCCTGTTGTATCAGGTTGTGTGTGGGTGGTTTTTTTACTCCCCCGGTGAGGGGCCGGGAAGCCGGGATGAAGCTCACCAGGGTAAGCTGGGCATGGGCAGGCGGGGCTGAGCCCCCTCTCCCCAGTTAACGCTGGGTACTTGTACAATTGCATCTCAGTTTCCCACCGGAAGCTTATCTTGGAGGTGATGGTGGTAAACATCCCAAATCCAGGTGCTGTCTAGCACTGCCTGGAGGTCCGGGATGGGAACCCTGCGGTTCCTGCTGCGATTTGGCCTTGGGCGACCACTCAGATGCATCCCAAGTGTCACAGGCACTCTGAAACCTGGGATTTATTTCCCACCGAGGCACTCGACTTCCTTGGTGAGCAGCTCTTGTCCCTCAAAGTGAGGCTGGCTTGGTGATGAGCCCTCCCTCCGGGTGGCATTGGCAGGAGAGGAATCAATCCTCCCTCCCAGGGGCAGCGCTCGATAATTCAGAGGGAAATGGCGAGTGGGGAAACGTGTGAGTAATGTCTTGCTGGAGCCGGGAGCCGTGACCTGCCAGGGCTGGTATTGATCGGGGACCGGTGCCAGATGGCGGCTGCTGCTGTGGGGGGGCTGCAGAGCAAATCCAGCCCGGGGGGTGGCAGGAGGATGCTGTGAGGGGGGACTTATGAGGTTGGGGGTTTCACCCTGCCCAGATCTCTCCTGGCTGCAGGTGTGGCTGCTGCTGAAGGCAGATCTGCCTGCCCGTGTCTCTTCGTGTGTAACCTTGTTCTCTTTGCTCTCTTTTCCAGCAGCGATGCCGTCACCTGGGCAGACCCCGACCGCTGGAAGCCCCCCAAGGACGTAGGTGACCCCCAGGGCGTGGAGGCAGGGAAGAGCCTTGAATCGTGAGGGGCTGTTAACTCTAAGATGTCCTTGAGCAGCGGAGCTTCCGGAGGGAAAGGAATTGATGCGAACCCGGTTGAGACGTATGACAGCGGGGATGAGTGGGACATTGGTGTAGGGAATCTTATCATTGACCTGGACGCTGATTTGGAGAAGGATCAGCAGAAACTGGAAATGTCGGGCTCCAAGGAGGTGGGGCTCCCGGCACCCAACGCAGTGGCGACGCTACCGGATAACATCAAGTTTGTGAGCCCAGTACCGGGCCCGCAGGGCAAGGAGGGCAAATCCAAGTCAAAAAGGAGCAAGACTGGCAAGGACAGTGGGAAGCCGACCCCGGGGTCTTCCCTGTTCACTCCCAGTGAGGGAGCTGGTGGCAAGAAGGAGGCTCAAGGACGCTCTGGGGATGGTGCGAACTCAGGCGGTTTGGTGCCTGCCGTCACCCCGAAGGGCTCGGAGAAGTCGGCCAAGGCATCTCGCAGTGTGGCCGGCTCCAAGAAGGAGAAGGAGGGCGGCTCATCCAAAAGCAAGAAGGAAAGGAGTGAGGGTGCAGGGGCTGCGGCGGAGAAGGAGCCCAGCGTGCTGCAGCCCCTGGCCCTGGCAGTAAGGGTGGGACAGTATGATGGGGGCCAGGGGACAGAGCCTGCTGCTGCCGAGCAGCTTGGGAGTATAGCTATTGACACAGGAGCTGCGCTCAATCCCTTGGGAGTTAAGTCGGAGCTGGAGGATGGGGAAAGTGAGTGCCGGCAGCTGAAGAAGGTGAAGTCGGAGAAGGTAAGAAGGGTGTCAGGATGTGGCAGGACGTCCTGTGGGTGACAAGAGACCGTATGTCTGGTATGACTGGCACCAGCACTGGTGATGGCTGGTGCCTCCTGGTTCTGGTGAAGATGGTGTGGCTGCATGATGTGCCTGTGCACAATGAAATTACACTGGTCAGGGTGATGGAATGGCACTGGTCAGGCCATGTCTAGCTGCTGGGGACTGTGTGTCAGCAAATCACTTGCAGTCATTGTGCTCTGGGTACCATCCTTCTGTACCCTCTGGGATTTGTTTTCTTCAGTGCTGTGGCTGTGCTGAGCAGGTCCAGCCCTCTCCAGCCCTTGTTGCTCTGCAGTCAAGGTGATGTCCTGGTGCTGTGCCGCTCCCAACAGGACACTGTGTGCAAGCTGCGGTGCTTAACATCCTTCTGGCTTCCACTTGAGTGCCAAGGCTCCCTGCAGCACCCAGAGGGATTTATTTCTCTCCGATTGCATCATGTGCAGAGAAGAATCCCTTAAGGTGTCAGTGAATGTGGGATCTGTGTGGGCATATGGGTGAGCACAAGGAGCAGGGCTGGCAGGACTTGCCACCTCATTCCCGGTCTGCTGAGGGTACGTGGGCTCTG
>WEKX01027551.1:8856-65111 GCA_013390025.1 Pitta sordida
GGGGAACCCTTCTCAATAACTTCCCCCAGTCTGAAAACTAGTATTTTTTCTTGTAACCATCTCATCTTAGAACAAATAATTTTAAAGCACTTTGCTGTGAAACTTTCTCAAAGGCTTTTTAAAATCTGTATACCTTTGCTGGAGACCCACATGCAATTACAAGTTCCTTCAACAGAACATCATTAAAAAGGTTTTGTGCAGAGCAAGTAATGATTCTGAATATCACTTGGCACAAAAACTGGTGATTTTGCTTGGTTAAATTTAAGATAATTTCAAAAGGAGAATGTGTTTTTCTACAAGGGACTGTGGTCTGGCATTTGAGATACACAGGTTGTACCCCTTTTTTGCCAAAAATCTGTCTTACCGAGCAAGTTGCTTCATCTTCCCGCAGTGCAGTTGCTCAGAGGTGCAATCATTACTTGTTTCTTCCTTCTCCTCTATTTAGCTTCTATCCAGGGAAGGGGCAACACGTTTATATCTAGATTTTTCTTCAAACCCTTTTGTTTAGTAACTCTAGATGAGGCCATAAACCAAGATGATAATGCTTTTGTCAAGGTCAAGTAGTCTGATAAGGGCATTAAGTCGCTGTTTTTAATCAAGCTCTATTTCACCCTTTTTATTAATATTTTTTTTAAATTTCAGCAATATATTGTCTCAATGGGAATATTTGTTTTGGCCACCAAATCAGCCAGTGTGCTGAAATAAAAAATTCTGTGCTATTTCAAGCAAAGTTAATTCATTTTTATTCTGCAGTTTTAAAGAAATTGATTGGACTCTAGCAGTAATAATATCAACTAAAAAAAAAAAAAAAGCCAAGGGCCTTTTTCATGAGATTTACTAAGGTGTGATAATTAAGAAATTAGAAGAGGACAAAAAAATCGCAGTGCCTTCACGACACTGAAGATGTTGTGCCTTAAGAGTCTGAGTAATAACAGTTGGGTCAGTGACCATAAACCAGTCCTATAAATGCAGAATATAAGATCTGAACGGGGGCATTTCCTTACAATGATTATGCCACCAGCTAATGGTAATATCTAGTGGGTCACCCGTCCTTCCTCCCTCCCCATTTAAAGTGACACCATCCCTGTTTTCACTCTGCATCTATCATAAAGACACATTGATTTCCTTTCGGAGGAAAACACATATTTCTTCCCTCCTGCTAAGAAGATAAATCTGACAGATTTTAATCAAATGTAGTTGTTCACAACTATAGAAATGTTTCCAGTGTCACAGATGAAAACCCTTTTTTTTTTTCCTTTTTTTTCTTTCCCCTTGTTTTTTTGAAAAAGGTGGGGGGATGTTTCTGGGAGCCAGGTTTATTTGGAGGGTGCACCTGTGTTAAAAATCTTACTGTATGCACCAGCCGTTAACATTTGGGAATGCCCTATGGGCAGGTTTAACTTTACTGCCCTCCAACATAATGCCTGTGTTGTAGTGGTAACCATGAATACTGCGACAGTTAAGGCTCTGTCAGTGGTTCTGTCATAAACTCCCCTGTTTCCAGGGTTTTTATAACTCAGCCATAAAAACTCTGTCCAAGCTAAAGCTTAGCTTACCAAGGCAGACCTGATTCTGATCTTGGAAAGGCAGATGATACATATCCCTCTGTCTCTTCTGAAATTAGCTATGATCCCCAAGGAAGGGGTCTCACAAACCATGGGTGCTACACATGTCCAGCAATATATGATAGATGAAGGGGGAATAGTGCCTTAGAACGGCTTTCATCCTCTTCAAATGGCAAATAAATTGGCCTTTTTACTTTGAAGCAAGAAAAGTCAAACAACACAGTGCCTTCCAATTTAAATTGCATTTTTACTTTATCCTTTTATTTCTTAAAGTAAGTTTAGGAGTTCATTACTTCTTAGCCTGGGCCATAGGAAAATATCTGATAGAATTTAGAAATGTGGAAAATCATCCACTATTTAGCTATTAGTCTGGGTGTAAATCAGAATGTATCAATGTAGAAGTGGAAATCCTGAAGAAAAATATCACTCAAATCTGAGTAGGGCCAGGATTTAGCAACATAGAAACCATGGGTATTGTGACTCTGAAAGAAAAGGACCAGTGTTAAAAATGCAAAATTGTACTTTAAATTTCTGCCAATTTGTCTGTAGACTTAATCCAGCTTGTAGGAAAGACTGGCTGCAAAGAGCTCCAGAAGTAGAGCAAATGTTGGTGGGTAATAATAACATTCTATAATGACTGCTCGTATAGGTTTGGAAATAGGTTATTCATTCCTGAGTAAAGTTTGAATGTGATAGATGAATGCTAGCTGCACTATGGATCTGATGCTGCGGTATTAACACACTAATTAAAATAAAAAACAAACCAGCAAATTTTGGATACTGGATGTATTGGCATTGTGAGGGTTTTGTCTTGTTTTGTTTTGTTGATTTGTTCTTCTTGTAGTTGTTGTTGTTTGTTGTTGCAGGGGAGTAGGAAGAAGAGTTCAGCTCTGCCAGGATATACACAGAATTTCCATTCTGTGCTGGTACTTATCTCCTAAGGCTTGAGGTGCTCCAGTCCTGACTGCCACAAAGCTGAACATTCACTAAATATTTTTAATTTGAACCTACTTTTACATCTGATCAACTCTGAAGGGAAAATGAGAGAAATACCTTGAATGTGACTGTTTAGATCAAAGAATAGCAGGACAGTGCTGAGTCCTGCTGAAGTGTTTTGCCAGTATGGGCTAATAATTGACTAATAAAGCTCCACCTATGAACATTTTAAGCCTATACTCTATAATTGCAAGCCACTTAGAGATTCTTCAACAGCCTGAACTTGGTGTAATAAGTCTTTCCACTCTTGAGTCTCATTTCAGCTGGGTAGTAACCAGTGGGCTTAATGGTTGGGTTTTTATGGGGGCAAGAGTTACATTAGACAACCTGCTCCAAGAGCTGGCACCTTCACATGTTTATTCCTAGTGCTGGATTTTATCTCCAGTATTTGACATTTTTGCTATATTAAAATTTGGGCTCTAAGGAGCGGGAAGATAATGACTCAAATTGTCGCCTCTCCTACGGTGGTTTTATTTCTGGGTGCCATACGAGGCGTGTGGTGTCTAGGAAGGAGGGAAGTTTCACATCTGATATTAGGAAGAAATTCTTCCCTATGAGGGTGGTGAGGTGCTGGCAACAGTTGCTCAGAGCAGTTGTGGAATCCTCATCCCTGGAAGTGTTCAAGGCCAGGCTGGATGGGTCTCCGAGCAACCTGATCTAGTGGAAGGTGTCCCTGCCTGTGGCAGGGTTGTTGGAACAAGGTGAGTTTTAGGGTCCCTTCCAAGCCAAACCACTCCAGGACTTTATTTCTACTGCTGTGCTTAAGTGAAGAATAGACATATTTGTTTTGCTTGATGTCTAGTTGTCATTTTGTTAATTTGTGTTGACTGGGGTAATAATATAGGCCATGACATGAGCTGGGAGAGGGGGAGAACAATGATTCAAAGTGTGGTTGGGTGCCTCAATCTACCCTGCTCTGCTCCTGGGACAGTCACCCTGTTTGGTGTCTCCAACTGCTTCACACTCCAACCCAGGGAGGATAAAGGAGAGAGACAAAACTGCCAACCCATCCCTTCCAAAGAGCAGTTTATAACAGACTAAGGAAAAACTATGGAAAAGGAAAACAAAATAAGTAGGAAGGGGAAAAGTGCCTTTCACTTGCCATTTCTACGCTGATACAGGACCATTAATTTAAACCAGGATCATTTTTGGAAATAGGTCAGAAGTAACCTGTGACCAAAGCCATTCTGACTTTTAAACAATATTTCTGCTTCTGTGTTATGGGGAACTTTCATGGCTCCTAAATCAGATCACTCAGGCCTTACTCTTCTTTAGATCTAAGGCAGCAGGATGATGTTTTTGTGAAGTAGGTTTCCTCCAACATTTGTGCCTTTATGAATCTGCTCTCTCAAAGATATCAAGGAAGTTTCTTCTTTTAAGGAGTCTGGTCTCCCAGTGATCTTGGGGTGGATTTGCACATTTAAGTCCCATCAAATGCTAATAGGAATTCTTTGGTCAAATCCTCCGCCCTGTCCCTCTTCATGCCTCACTGGGAGAAAAGAACCATTAGTGTGTTTAAAAGTAAATTTCAAGGTTTCCTTTTTGTATGTCCCAATGGCTGAGGTTTATTCCTCTTGTCCTTTTTATTTTATTGTGAGGCACCTTGAGTTATTTGCATGATAAGACACCCTATAAATGGATTATATTGTAATGCATTGTGTAGGTTTAATGCTGACAACAGCTTGGTTTGGAAGTAAGATAGCAACTTAGATTTTTAGTTTCTGATGTGAAGTGATGAGAAATGCCTTTTGAGAAGCATGAGGCGAAGCAGGAGGGATGAGGAGTAGGCAGCCAGAGTTAAGTTGTACAATAACGCGAGGGAAGGCTGGCGCTAAAGAGCTGAATACATTAACTTCTCAGCCTCCAAACTGGAGACAATCAACAACACAAATGCGAGTGGCTCCCCCTTCTCTGATCTAACAATTAATGTGTTTTTCCCCTGAATTTTTTCCCGAGGATTCCAAAGGGATGGCAATGTTTTTGGCAACAACCCTTCACATGTGATGGGTGTGCCTGTGCAGTCACTGTGCCTAGGATATTATGTCATTATATACTACCTACTTATAACCTGAAGCTGGTCCACTGGACAAGGCCTATATTTCAGGGAAAGTGGTAAAATGAACAAGAAGTCTGTTTTTTGGAGGAATTAGATTGCCTTTTACTTTCACTGGACCATATAATGAGTGCTGGTGCATGACATTTGTTAGTCTGAGCACAGAGCATGGAAAACATAGAGTTCCCTGGAACAGCATGTTTAAATCCTGGCAGAAAAAGCTTGGCTTTTCCTTCCAAGGTAAATATACAGTTTGCATTGAGTGGATATCTTAGATAACACCATAAAACTATAAACTTGGTGTGGAGACTAAAGTGCTTGTCATCTCTGCTGAAATCCTGCACAAGGTTGCATTTCATGTTACATGCTTGAGATGCTGTGTGGAAGTGGCAGAAATACTACTCTTTCTTTCATCTGCAAGTATAAAGCCCTCCATTTTTTAAATCTTTGCTCTATGGCACTCAAATCTTGAATAAAACAACAACAATTAAACCAAAGGTGATGACTCTATTTCGTTTGTGTCTTTTTGGCTTAATTCCTCTTGATACCCAGCACTCTAGTTCTGGTTTGAAGCTCTTGTGCACCTCCTCAGGTTTTGGCATGTGCATGGTATCTTTTCAATACTAATAGAACTATTCCCATATTAGATTGCAGTTTGATAATGGTAATGGTAAATATTTTAACTAACTGTTTATTTCCTATAGTGGTTGAATGGTGGAAGCAGAGCAGTAATGCAAAATTTATGCATCACTTTAATGAAAATGAAATGCTGCTTGGAATCACTTTAGGTTTCATTTTTTAGCTCAAAGTAGTCATGAATAGCATTCTGAAAAGCGCTTTGATCATTGCACTCTTAAAAAAAACCAGAGGAGATAGAGGAGTATCTTTTGGGAAGAAGCCTTTGAAATCAGAAAGTGTAACTAAACTTAGTCAGCATACTGTGACCTGTCAGGAAAAAGCTGATCCTATTAAAGCTCCACTGCACACAGCCCAAATACTTTAAAGAGAATTCTGCAGATTTCTGTGTTTCCTGATGTCGGTATGGCACAGGAGGAAGATTGGCTGCTATGTGGGTTTTTTTATTATTATTTTAAGAGCAAAAGAAGTGCTTGGAAGTGCCACTAAAGCATTCCTGATTTATGCCCGCTGTATTGGTGACGATGCAGTTTCTGGGACATATTGTCACTTGATTCAGATTTCTGAATCTGTGACTGAAAAAGGCAGATTTTGATTTACCAGTCCATTCTTTTCAATTAAAATATAGGGAGCTCTTTGTCTTCCCTGCAGTTTGGATTGACTGTATGGTTATGAGGAAAGAATTGGGAACTAACCATCCCTTACGGATGAGTGGCATGTAAATCTGGATTAATTCTAGCAATCTGAGGGAAGAAATGTAAGGATACATCTCACTTCAGTGCACAGTCTTTATGTCATTGCACTCCTACACTGTTAAAGAGATGCTGTAACAGTTGTATATCCAACAGCAGACTCAGGACAAGAAACTTTTAATATTTGTTTAAATTAAAACAACTGGTGCTTTTAAAGAGAGGAAGAGGTTCTTTGTGAAATACAAATAAATTCTCCATCTCTCTCTGTGAAGACGTCACTAGCAACTCATTTAAAATCTTCTAATAAAAAGGGCATTTGTGTTTTAACAAGAAGTTTTGGAATCTGGAACAAAATGTTATTGATTAGGGAATTTGAATCTCAGCTGCTCCTGAATGACTCCAGATTGAATTCCATTCATGTCAGTGCTATTATTCCAGACTTGCATAAGGGCAATAGATCATTTGTTAGTGAAAACCGTGTTACTGAACAATTATTTGATTAAAAGAAAAAGAAAGTAAAACTTAGGGTCCCTATAAGGAATACTTTGATGGCTTTTAGCAGTTGAAAATGTCTGAAGCAGGTGAAAATAAAGGCGTGCAACTGGTGTTGCATTCCATAAAAATATGTCTTGCATCATTCTGTCATTTGTGGGTTCGCCTGTTTGTGTGGTTTCTGTTCTATGTGGGGTGAGAGCACTGGATCTGAGACACCTTAGGATGCAGTAAAGAACTGTAAAATAAATCAGCCTGCATTTGAAATCCAAGAGAAATTTTGCTTTGTATACAGGGATACACTGATACAGCACTACTGTTAAACAGAGTGATCAAAACTGGCAATAATTCTTCCATTAAGTGACAGATAAAACTTTAATTAAGACAGCCTTCTTGAAGATCAGGATACTTCCCGTGTAACTAATTCTGACTGGCAAAAATATTAATTTTAACAAACATTAATTAGCAAGTTTTTGTCTGTGGCTGAGAAGACAGTTGCTGCATACAAATGTTTTGTGCATGGGCGTGTATAGATGTCTGTGCATGTGACATCTCCTGAAAAAGTGTCAGGATGCTCACATGTCCCCCAGTATTTAATACAGAGTTGTTTGCTGTCTAAGCAATGTGCCTGAAGACATGCACACATGAATTTCTCAGTATGATGAAGGGCATTTAGCATACATAAACACCAAAAAGCCTGGGACCAACACTGGCTGTGTGTACATGAGGCTGCATGAGCACCTTCCAGTGTTTCACCAGGTAGGAACTGATTTGGGATTTCTCCATTTTTATGTGCCTAAACTGGGTAAATTCTGGTGAGACTCCACCAGGACTACTGCATCCAGCTCTGAGGCTCTCAGCATAAGAAAGATGTGGACCTGTTGGAGAGAGTCCAGAGGAGGCCATGGAGATGATCCAAGAGTTGGAACAGCTCTATTGGAACAGGCTGAGAGAATTGGGATTGTTCAGCCTAGAGAGGAGAAGGCTCTGGGAAGGTCTTATATCTTTCAGCACCTAAAGGGGGTCCAAGAGAACTGGACAAAAGTATGTAGTGATAGGACAAGGGGAAAAGCCTTTAAATTGAAAGAGGACACATTTAGATTAGATATAAAGAAGAAATCCTTTACTGTGAGGGTGGAACAGGTTCCTGGAACTGTTCAAGACTAGGTTGGATGGGGCTTTGAGCAACATGGTCTCGCGGAAGCTGTCCCTGTCCATGGCAGTGGATGGAACAAGGGGATTGTTAAGGTCCCTTCTAACATAAACCATTCTCTGATTCCATGAAGGCCCAGCCCCACTGGTTCAGGCTCCTGGCAGCCCCAGGGAGAGTTTACAGCTCTGAGTTTCTCCTTCAGCTGAGTTATGCGGGTCTGTTTTCATCTTCCAGAGCCCTGGATTTTCCCCATAGCTCATAACATCCGGGGACAGCACATCTGCTTGTCCTAGAACCAGATCAGACGGAGGTCAATGGCGTAACTTGTCCTTCAATTTTTGGGGACTAATCTTACACCACAGATGTTACAGGAGAAGTGCTAAATGGCAGAATCAGCTGGATGTAGTGGCTACTTTAGTGTATTTTAACTTTGTGGCTTGAGCATTTGGGTTATATTTTAGCAAGTGAGATGACCATTCTTTACAGATATTAAGAATGCAGAGCCTTGTGAATAGCGGAAAATCAAACATTTCATGGATATCACTACTCACGCTCTTTTTTCCGTAATACTAGTGTGTTGTAATTCTTTTTTGCCCTCTATTATCCTTTTACACTGCCACAGAATGTACTTTCATCTTCTGGAAATGACCCTTTATTGCAGTGGCTAAAATTTAATTTAGGATATTTTGTTTTAAAAAGTTTGTGCTTTGTTGCACAGGGGTAACAATGGGTCTTCCATGGTTTTTATTGTGACTATTACAGTAAATATGATTTTAAAAAAGAAATTTATGGGATCTTTTTTCCTTACTATTGAATCTGCAAACTGTTCAGCCTTGCAGACCAGTCTGTTTTCCTCCTGAGGTGTGAGCTCTTGGTACCAACATGAATTCTGATATCACATCCTTCCAGTGATGGCTTCGTTGCCTCCTTCATGCACAAGCAAGCATAGAGCAATTAAAACTTAATTTTCCTTACAAGATACAGAAAGAAACATGATTTTAAAGCACCTTGGAGAATTCTTCTGAGAACCAAACACATCTTTTGAATAGAATTGTTTCTTTTTCCCCAGTGGAGAGTACAACTTTGAATTTTGAATGGAGTTCACCATCCTGTGTGGGCCCTAATATGAAAGTTGTTACCCGCTCTCAACTCTTGGAAGCTCTCAAACCATGTTTAACTGGAACATCAGAGACAGTCCCTTCAGCTGGCCAGAATAATTTCAATTCCAAACTTCTTTATAAAGAAATGTAAGAGCAGATGTTTGTATCTTTTGGTTGTTATAATGCCTAATTTATTCAACTGCAGCAGCTACAGAGGACTTTTGCCTGTATTACTGTAACTTTTAAAAATTTTTCTATGTGTTTATCGAAGTTTTTTCCCATTCCAGCTACTGATTTTATTGCCTAATGCTGGCAATACTCTGTTATCTTTATCTCATCTTGATCTACGCTTTTTATTTGAGTTGCAAAAGACCACAGCCACAATTCAGCCTAAGAAGATAAACTAAAGTAATTCAAGCCCAGTGAATGGTTTTATTCTCTTGTGTTCGTACTTTCATAACTTACTACTTGTCTGATCCATTTTCAGCTGTAATGTACATATAATCAACCTTTTCAGACTCCTCACAAGAAAAGCTTTTGTTCACTGGCCAGTAATCAGTCTTAAAGGCCTTTAAAATGGGGAAAGCCAATGACACTGTCACATTGTCCAGATACATTGTTGTTGATGAAGAGAACTGATATTACTGTGAAAGACCAATTTCATCTCCAAGTTTCTTCATCTCCCATGATCACAACATTTTTCACATATTGTTCTTCACAATCATGTAAGTTGGTGTCCACCTCTGATATTTCATTCTAGCTAGGGTAATTTTTTTCCCCAGAATAACTACGGGAATAACTACAGAATGATTTGATGGCTTGGAATAAAGCATTGAATAGTCTCAGTCCATTAATGGAGCCTCTACAGACACCATTATATATGAGCTATATATATTACAGCATTTGAATCACTGAAGAAAAAAAATCGTACAGCAAGAAGACACTTGATCACAAATATAGTTGTGTCACTAGTAGATTTTAAAGGCAAAAAAACATCTTTCAGCAACGTTTGCAATTATTGGGGGGATAATAATATATTCTTCTCCTAATTTTTAAATATTTATTTTTTATCCATTACAAACCAGATTTCTATGTGAGGTGTCAGGCGGAATGATAGTCAATATTTGGATATAACACAAAGGTGGGGAACACCCTCACGTCACCCAGAGCTGTCCCATGGAGGAAAAAAACACTGACTGGAGTTTCTGGTGCTGATGGTTTTCTGTTTGCCTCAGGGTGTCCAGCTGCTGAAGTACCAGCTCTTATTAGCTGTACAACTCTATGAAGCAGCTTTGAAGGTAGTTGATTTTGGGACACCTTTTTGACTGGGTTACCAAGTGGAAGTCCTTACAGGACTCCGAAATTAAACGTATCACAGATTTATACCTTGGTACTGTCCTAAATCATGTATAGATGCAAACATTAAACATTAGTACTTTTTAGACTCCCCCGAAGGCTGTTAGGTGCAACGGCTTTTGTTAGATCCCATAGTAAAGCTGAAAAAGCAACTGTTGGGTAGTGGAAGCCTTTGTTACGTCTGAAACACAGCAGCAGACTTGGCTAAATACAGTTGAAAATAGTTGCCACATGTTCACTGTATGAGTCAATTAGACAGTTGCTGACAGGGAAATGGTTGGCATCCACAAGAAAAGAATAAAACAAAAGCTTCTTTTCAGATTTTCCTATTTCTGTCTTTTGTCTGAAACAAATATTAAAACCCTATTTCCCTATTTCTTGTTCCCCCCTCCCCCCCCCCAAGAAAATAAGTAGTAGTTTGAATTTTTTCCTTTTGTTTTTATTTTCCCTCCTTTTGCACTCCTCATCCTTCTTCTCCCTATTTTTCCTGTTTTCAGACTGTTACAAATCTTTAATTCTGGAGAAGTTACAGAGGAGAACAAAGGAAAATTGAAACTCTCTAAAGTGGTTAAACTAGTTTCATTTTTCTTTCTGCTGTTATAACTCTTCCAAACCAAATTGAAATTTTGGATATCATTCACTTATTCATCTAAAGTAACAAAAAGAAAAAAATGAAAGGATATGGACAAGGAACAAAAATAATTCCAGTGCTTACAAAAATCTCATGTAAACAGTAGAAAAAGAAATTATTACATTGTGTACCTTGTCAAGGAGAAAACTACAGAGTTTCGAATTTTTTAATGAAAAAGTTCTTCCATTTTTCAGCTGTTCTGAGAAATCCAAAGACCTCAGCTGTTTTCATCACTAGTGTTACTGCATTTCTACTTGTCTTGGATCTTGCTTTTACAAGATGCTATCACAGCTATGCTGTGTCTCTTCTGAATTAACTGAGCTTTTCAGCTGCATATTTTAAGTCTACATGAGTCAAACGTTCATTGGACTCATCAGTCATCAGCCCCATATATCACTAATGCCAACTTTGATACTAAGATGACTCACGTCCTAATTATTTTGAATAACAAGTGTGCTCTTGTGGTAGGACAATATGATTTTGCTTGCTATGAAATGGATCAGCAGAAAGTGGCCACATAATGCAGGCTTGCAAAACAATCATGAAAATGCATGTTGGTGCAAAATTGCTCACTCTTCCTTATTTTCACAAGGATGATTTTTTCCCCCCCAAATGAGTCCGTTAAGCAATTCCTGGCTATGTAGATAACAGGTAGTTGAAAGGTTAAACCTGGCAATAGAGTACATTATTTTGTTATGTTTATGCTGTAAAATTATTTCACCTGTAAGTTATTACAAAAACTACCTAGTCAAATGATCCATCAAACACGCTGTGCCTATATTATTTTTTGGTGAGTATAATTTCCTTTTTGATTGTTCAACGTCTATTAATTAATAAAACATTGACAATACTACTTCATGTCCATTGCATCTTCTGTACCTGTTAAAAAAAGTGAGGAAAAGAAATCCCAGACAATCCTGGTGAAAAGGAGAGTATTAACACTCTGCACAGGAGAAATGTGGAGCCTGGAGGGACTGTAAAACTATGTTGGGCTGTCGATCACAGTGACTTCAGTGGTGGCACAGTCCTGTTCAGAGTGTGGCACAGGGTGATGAGTGGAATGAAATGCTTTGGGCTGTTACTGCCTTTCCTGTCCTAGTTTAATGTAACACCTCAATGATTCAACACCCCAAGAATTTGCCAAGAAATAGGTGGTGCTGATCTTTGGTCTTCTTCAAACAGTCTCATACCAATATCTGAGCAAGCTGCTTTTGAGCCTTTGCTGTTCTTGGGTTCACTGAAGACCTTATCTATACTTACAACATCAAACACAGAAAGCCAAGTCTTATTTGCAATCTTTAGATGTTATCAAAGTGGTTATGTTACAACAATATCTTTCAGACTCATGTGACCAGGAAGGCCATTCTGAAGTTGTTGCCCCCACCTCTGTATCCTGTAGCTACATGTTACAAGGTGGAATTATTCAGCAGTTTTACATCTGTTTTTACCACCAATTATGTTACTAGTTCACTGAGCAGTTTTACTTCCGAGTAGTGTCTTTGGAATTTTTTTTCATTCTTTGAGATGTGAAGTTGTCCAGACTGTCCATGTTGTAGGCAGGAAACAATGTTGAAGTTATGCCCCAAATCCCCATCAGAAATTGTTTCCAAGAACAAGTTGCCTATTTCAGCTCAGATGGAAAACTGAAGGTAAAACATGGAGGAGCATGTGGACCACACAAAATGTAAACAGCCAGCTGATCTTTGGCCTGATTCAAACAAATGCTGTTGAAATAATTGAAAATATGCCAGTTGACTTCTGTGGGATTTGCAGCAGGTTCTGAGCTGGCAACCACTCTTTCTACCAAACAAATCTTGTCTACTTTTACATTTCAGGCTTATAGTTAATCAAGTTACTGAGACAGAAATGTCTTTGGCATGAACACGTTTCTCTGTTTCTTTTCCCTGCAACTAATAATGTTTCTCCAGGAATTGCTTCCAAAAAACTCAAAGGCAAGTATTTAGATAAGCAATATCAAAATGCTTCACTGTTAAGCTGCGGTAAGTATTTCCTCCTGTTTGTTGTAAGAAAGCAGCTTTTACACAAGCCATGTAGTCTTAACTTTCACCAAGTTAAATAAAGGTTTAGTAAAAGGATTTTGTGCCCTTTTAACCCCCAATAACCAGAGTGCATCCTGTGTGACCATTCATTACATATGAAATGGCTGTAATTTATACCAAATGGGGTAGGTGAATTCAAACAGAAAGATACCATCGATGATAAAAAGATAACACTTCTCTGTAACAGATGCTTCATTTTATGATGGAAATGGGGAAGCTGAATGTTGCAGGTGCCGGGCTGACACTAGGCCTGTGGAGAATCATTAGAGCCTCCTCAGAGATCTAGGTTTACTCTGTGTTTAATCAGCCACAGTCAGAAGAAATGGCTTCATTTCAGCTTGATGAGAGCCAGATTACAAAAGGAAGATAGATGGCCAATAAGGTTCATCACTATAAGCATATTGTCTTAATTTGAAGAAACAAGCTGGCATTCTGTGCTGAGGAAAAGTGAAGTGCAATATGGCTAGTATCAAACACTAGTTATTTCAAGTCTCTGTGCTCCCCACAATGGAAATACTCTGGCTGCTCTTCCTTTGACTAACATATTATAAAAAATATTGCAAACACTGTAAATGACCACATTTACTCACAAGATACCACTGCTTTGGGTTCCAAAAACGCTGAAGCCTCTTGAAGTCATTCTGCTCATCTTAACAATTCTACAGATATGTATTTATACATACATATATTAAAAAAAGAAATATATTTGTGTGTATCCACGAGTGAAAATGTTCAAATTGATTATTGATCAAAAAAGGTCTCTGAGCATAATATGAACACTCACCTCTTAAAAGAATTGTGGTGTAGCCATCTATCATGACTTCCCACGACAGCCATGAGGACAATGAGACTATCAGCTGGGACATACACAGAATCACACAGAATATTCTGACTTGGAAGGGACCTGCAAGGATCATCGAGTCCAACTCTTAAACAGCACCACTGCCTGCCTGGTGGGAATCGAACCCCCGATCTCCCGCGTGAGAGGTGGGAACACTCACCACTCTACTAAAATTGATTTCTATGTTGGGGGATGTGACTTACAAAAAACCATAGAAACCCAGAGCAGGGAACTTGTCCACACAAAAGGCAGATGAAACTAGAGCCCTCTGCTTTCTGAACGAAATGCCTGTTTCATTGCTAGTGCTTAGCTTATGCCTAGTGTTGGGTTTTTTCCACTTGTGCGTAGACAGACTTTTTGTGTAAGCTATTTCTTCAGTGCTTTCTGGAAGAAGGAGTGCTCCTTCAAGCCAGGGATAAGAATATGAGAGCCTAACATTAGTTGATAAGAGGGATATGTGGGATCTAACCTGTAAATATCTTGGGGCAAAACTAGAATTTGATGCCTTGATGCAGTGGACGAAGAGGCATTGATGGAAAATATGAAACAAAAGCGGAATAAAGTCAGAAGTATTGGGTCAGAAGTTGGTCTTAAACAGAATTTTAACAAAGTCCCAGAAGATATTATGATTTGTGTGAGCATGCACAGCCCAGAAGAGTCACCATGGCAGAGAAAATGGAAAAAAGAGGAGCAGAGGACTTCTCAGAAGGAAGGACCTGAATAAGTATTCTGAGATAAAGAGTATGTTATGCAGAATAAGGATTTTATTTTGCTTTTATCCTTACACCAAGAATATTGTTATTTTGTTTGGTTTTCCTTAAACTCACTTTATATGAAAAAGCTTATTTAATTTTTCTAACTTCCTTTGTTCTAAGTTCACCCATCTTTGCATGTTAAGATGAAAGCAAAGCAAGTCCCACTGACTTTACAGGTCTGAAGGGAATTAGGAATTTGACTCATCAAAATTAGCTCTCCTCCCACGCTTTCCCCCCCCAAACACCGAAGAAACACAATCCTTTGTCCTTCACACATTTTCCTGATGTCTATTTGGACTCAAAGCAGAGAGCTCACAAGCAGGAAGCCACTTTTAAAGCTCAGACCCAGCACATCTGTGTTTCTGCAGGACCTGCTATGCTGCCAACCCGAGACAGCTTGAACGGCCGCCTTATTTTATGGCTGCACTGACACAACCCTGCAGTGAACCATGTGACCCCTGAAGTGTTTAGAAAGGTGCATTTGTGCAAGGGAGACTTTTTTTTTCTGGAGTAAATCAGAGTCTCCAAGATAATCTGCACAAACAGGTTATTGACTCGTCCATTTCCCTAAGCAAGGAAAGCTGCGATTTTCAGAAACAGATCCGCTGAAGCAGTCACAAAGTGGAGACTTAGGAAGCTTAACAATTGGTAGAAATATTATCATCAACTATCACGGTAACATTATCCAGCCATTCCCACCCACAGATACACACACATGCTAGATTTCGGCTTAGAGAGCCCTGCAAATAATGCACTGTAGGTGTGTGGTCCTCGAAGTGTTTAAATGTTTGAAGATGAAGTGAGCAGGAACATCTTGTGTGCACCAGCTGAAAGAGGGTTGGGAGGAGTGGGGGGTGGATTTCCCTGGACAGATGATAATTCTCCATCCTTCTATGTGCTGCCAAACTACCTCAACTGGTGGGGGTTTATAAACTTTTTTTTTTGGTCTCGGAAGAGTAGCTCTTGTAGTGTTTTTTGGAACACATCAAATGCAGTACAATTAAATTGGAGAAAAAAAATATTCCCAGGGTCCTTCATTCCCTTCCTTTCTCCTGTCAAGATATTACTTAATTTAAATGCTGCCAAAGTTAATAATAAAAGATGACATCCTCTGGTGTGTCAGAGCTCAGTGCCCAAGTAGAAAAGCAAGAGTACCTTTCTGCACTTGTCTTTGCCAAATTCAACCTGGAAAAAAATCCCGAAACTGGAGCAAATTCAGGGATACTGTAATTAGCCGGAATTAAAATGGTCTCTGCAGGTCAGTTTTCTGGGCCCAGAATTGACCCAAAACTCGACACCTGAACTAAATATCTGGTGTGTCTGTGCCATCACATGGTGCCTACAGTGGAGATGCCACAAGGTATACGTCACGCACAAGTACTCCATAAAAACAAACTACCTTGGAACAACAGCTTTCCCTTACAAAAATGATGGAAAGTGGACAGAGCATAGGTCAGAGACACATATCAGGATTTTGTGAATAAAACCACAGGGTTTTTTGAGGAGGAGGGAAAAAGGGAGCTGGCTCTTGTTGAGGCCCTGGGAGGCTTTGGGGTGAGGGAGTTGACAGGAATGAAGGCTCCTTCTATGTTTTCTCCCTCCTCCACCTTCTCACAAATTTAATACGCTGCTGAGGTGATGAACAGAGCAGATGAGCAGTCCCAGATCTTACTTCATTGCTTTGAAAAAAAAAAAAAGAAAAAAATCCCACAAACTTTTTCCTTTTCTAAAAATAATTTGTATGTGAATCAAAGGGGGAAAAGAAAGTTAATGCACAAAGATACAGAGCAGCTTGTTAATTAGTGTGAGGTGCTCTCAGTGCTGCTGTATATATGGAAGGGCTAAAAACGTAAAATACAGAGGTGACACTTTTGCTGCTGCTGAGCCTGTGGAGTGTTACTGTGACGTGTGGAGCCTCTTTACCTGGGTAACTCACTCTTGTGTCATCCCTGTTGGGGTCTTATAAAACCAGATGAAGGTTGCAAGACAAGATTTGAGGTTTTGGCCGTGAGGCTGGGGGCTGGGATTTGTGCTGGATCTGCGCATGAAGGAGTGTTCTCCCACGACATAACCATGATGTGCAGGTGATATGTGGTGGGTTTTGCCCTGTCCTGTCTCTGTCCTTAGCAAAACCCAGTATCAAAGTTTTCTTGCAGGGAGTACTTCATGTTCTCTATCACAGAAGCCTTTGGAGGTTTGTTGGATCAAAATGGATGTTATGCACAGGGAGGATCTCCTGGGGTGTCCTTGTTCTCTCTGGTCTCTTACAAGGCAATCAAAGTCTCTATTCCAGAAAGCAAAGCAGGAGTGCTGCAAACCATGGTATTCGCCTGTTAAAGGTCAAGGTCAAAGCCTGCCTGCTGTAGCCCAGCATACCTTAATCACACCAGTTTAATGGCCTTGTTCTGTGGCTGATGGAGCAGAACATCATGTGATGTCTATCACTGGCTTCACAGGTACCACCTACAGCTCAGTTGTGGCTTTAAAGCAAAACTTGCACTCCTCTCTCTGGGTCTGCAAGAAGATGCTGCAACCCTCTTGACCTTGTGTTTCTGATACCAAAACATGAAGCCAGGGAAATCTTCGGGTTAAACTGCAAGGAGGTGGGAACTCACTTTAACAACCCCAGAAGGGAACTGGAACAGTGTTTAAATGCAGTGACTGTTCTGCAGCCGATATACTGCTTGCTGGAAAGACTGTTCCTCTCCTCCAGCTATGTCTGGAATCTCTGTTCTTTCACCTTAGCTATGGAAGCTTACATTTTAAAAGAAAAAAAGGCTGAATAATAGCCTGTGTTGTTAATGAAATTAACTGGGGAGCTCTGCACGTGATGAGACAGTAACATTTGCCTTGTGCAACAAATACCAGGAACAGGTTAAACTTCTCTCTTCAATATAGTCTGAGGACTGAGGATAGTAAAACTCCTATCTGTACTTTTCTTCTGTATATAGTTACTGTTTAGCAGCCCCAAGTTTTGGAGAGTTAGCAGCTGGTTGGTTTGATGAGAGGCCATGACCTGTATGGTACAAAAAAGCACCAAAACAAAGGGAAAGTCATTACTATTTTTGAATGATTTGAGAATCTAGTTGCTCCCTTAATATAATTAAATTCTACAAAGCTTCTAGAAACAATGAATGGCCATGGCTGGATCCATCACCTAAATGTCCTGGTACCTGCTTTCTTGCTGTATGTTCCCTAATTTCCTTGCTAGGTAGAGGGAAGAAAAAAGCCTGGTAATTTATGACTCCTGTTAATACCGTAGGCTGGATGTGTTGACAATATATCAATAATTATTTCTGGCAAGACCTGAACAGTATAGTATGGGTCTCTGTAGGATGACTCATTTTACCAGAAGACAGATATGTGTGACCTGAGTTTTATGACAGATGTCAAATATATCGAAATGTGGTGTGAGGAAGATCATCTTATTGGCAAAGTAATGAGCAGCCAGTGGGAAGATTAATGTTAAAGCTGAATTGTGTGGGGCCTCTTTCACTCTGTGGTTTTGATAAGCTGGGGCAGAAGGGAATGGGTTATCCTCAGCTTTGTGTGGGCCAAAAGTGGGAAAAGCTTGGAGGAGCGATAATATTAACTGATGTGATGCTTTAACTTTCATGAGAAGACCAAAAAACAAACACCTTTTTGAAGAGGAAGGAATTGTTAGAGGGGTTGATGAATGTGGCAGTGTGAGGGGAACGACCAGCTAACCAGACAGCATGGCCTAAATCTTTCAAGGTGACTGCTGTCGTGACAACTTAAACGGGTCTTATTTTCAGCAAGTGTTAAGCCTCCCACCTTCTGAAAATCAAGCCCTCGTGCTTCACTCTGGCTGCCATGGAGTGGAGATCAGCTGCCACCCTGGGAAGTGTAGGCTCAGAAAACCTCTCCTCCACCAAAGCAATACAGCAAGGATTCCTTTGCAGAGCTGAGCTCTTTGCTGATGGAAAGCAGTTCCTTGTCTCAAGCTCACCCACCAGTTCACCTCTATCTTGGGAGCCCTGCTGTGGGTCACCATGGTCCTCAGGTGTCATGAGACCCGTGGCTAGAAAATGACCACTGGTGAGCCCTCTCTCCACATCCCTGGGCTCCTGCTGTTCTCCAAGATAAAGGAGTTCCAATGGATTTTACTGTCAGATAAGAGCTCTGGGTGACAGCCATGCAGTGACCACAGGGCTGCAGGATGGCCCAGTTTTGCTGTTGCAAAGACCACCTCTCTTATGCAGTGAAATCCAAAGAATCATCAAATCACAGAATAATTTGGGTTGGACGGCACCTTAAAGCTTCCCCAGTTCCGAACTTCCTACCATGGCCAGGGATGCCATCCACTAGTCCAGGGTACTCAAAGATGCTACCCATCCAACCTGGCCTTGAACACTTCCAGGGATGGTTCATCCACATCTTCTCTGGGCAATCTATGTCAGTGCCTCACCACCCTCATAGTAAAGAATTTCCTCCTAATATCTAATCTAAATTTACTCTACTTCAGCTTAAAACCATTATCTCTTGTTCTATCAAATTATTATCCCTCCATCCACGTTCCTGATGGAAAGTTGTTAAGGAGTTGCCTTCTCAAGCGGTAAGGAAGAAAGTTTGATTCCTAGTGGATACAGGAGAAGAGACCCACTCCGTGGCTTGATCCTATTTGGTCATGCAAAACCACTCCTAACACTCCATAGGGAAGGGGTTGTCTGTTACCCAAAACCTTGAAATTGTCCAGGTAGCAAGATTTTGGGGAAAGCCTGCGTTGCGATGCAGATATTTTTTTCTTGCTAGTGCAAAAGCCCCCTTTTGAGTGACACAGGTGCTTCAATGTAATAACAAGGTCAAGCTTGAAAAAAAAATTATATACTTTGAATAATTGAGCTGTATTTTTAGCCCTCATTTTGTGATCTGTGTCATATATATATATCTCTATATGTGTATGTGTGGCTCATTTCCCGGTTCACCAGAGACACTTTTGCCATATTCAAGTTTGCTACCTAGAGGCACATGGGCACTTGGTGAGCTAAAGGCACCTCTTGACTTCTTTCAGCACAAAAAAGAGTTGCAGCATTTTTCTTCCTTTTTCTTTTTCTTGGAAAGGTCATGATTATAATTTCAACACAAATAGGACAATTTTCTTTCATTCATCTCTAATAGTGGCACAAATTTAACTATATTGTGCTAGCAGGCACTGATATATTAATTAAAATATAGACTAATTATTTACCCTAGTTAGTTCATACAAATCTCAGTAGTGTAATCAGTGGATTCCCTTAAGGATTTTTGTCATATTCAGCAATAGAAATGATTTCTCTTTTTTACTCCACTCAGGAACAGTTAGTTTGGGGCAGTGGCTGCCACGGTCCTGGTCTGTGCAGAGAGATTGTGCAGTCCCAGCCACACTGACTGGTGCCCATGGGTGGGTAAGTTATTGCAGGAAGTGTGGCATTGGGCTGAAGTGACTCTTCCCAGCTCAAACTTTGAGGAAATTCCTGACCTCGTGCTGGTTCCTCTGCGGTACATTTGGTCACACATTGCCAGAATTTCTGGGAAATGGTACTCTGATGTTCTTCAGCGTGAACAGATGTGGAACAATGTTTACATGGGGAAAATGTTCAGCCTGTTTTGTAAGGAAGGGAAAGGAATGCCTCGTGGCAAAACAGAGACAGAGCTCTAAGAAGATAGGGATCTGAGCATTTATTAAAAGGATAAGAGATGCTGACGTCTGGGATGCCCAGCTTGTGTATATTTAGGGCTTGCTTGCTGTCAGGTGTTTATTTTAAACACAGGTGGTATGAAAGTTGCAGCTGGCCCTTTAGAAAGGGAAGAAAAAATTATTCAAAGCAAAGAGGTGAAGGAGAGGAAGGATGAGGTGAGGCTGAGGAGGACTGAGACTGACCCAACAGTCAACTTGCAACCTTGGCAAGCTCATAAACTCCATTTGTTTCTCCAGCATATTGCCATCAGTCTTCAAACCCTGCCTCCAGAGCATGGAAAATTCAAAAGAGCAGGTCAGAATTTCCTAGTTTTTCTCCCTTTGTGTTTTTCTTTCAGTGCCAGTCCCTACTTTCTTATCTTCCCTCCACTTTTCTGCTCAAGAAGATCAAGTAGCATTGAAGAGAAGAAACTGCATCGCCTAAGTTGCTGGAAGAGACAGTGATGGTTTGTACAGCCCTTCATGTCTTCACTGTAATTAAAAGGGACGTCCTTCTTCCTGCTGAAGGGAGGGGCTTGATGGATACAATTTAGGGTGTTGAATACCGAACCCACGTTGACTGTGGGTATTAGTAGTACCTGAGAATCAAGTTTTCCATAACTATAGGAGTTACAGACTTCTTTAAATATATACTTCCTCCAAGCAATTATTAAAAAGATCAATCTGAAAATAACACAGAGGTGGAGAATGAAAATTTCCCAGTGAAACAGCACAAGACTACCTAAAAACCTGCCTTAAACAGCAGAGTCATCAGCATTCCTGGTAGTGCAGCTTGAGTATCTCTGAAAATCAGGTACCCTTTAAGGATATTTTCATCATAATATAACCAATATACATTTTATTACATTTCCTTTCCCTGTTCTGCTTCTGGTTTAACCATGTGTGAACCAAGCTAACATGATAAGACACTTTGTTTTTCACCAGTCATTTCTGTTTGCAGTCTTCCATAAAGTGTTTCAAGTGAATTTTAATATGTTGATGGTACGTACTGGAGAGATTAATATTCATAATAAATATCCCTTAGAAATAATCTTCAGCAAATCCTTTTGACAGAGGAGTCAGGGCTGCTAATGACAATAACTACTACAAAATGCAATTTGGTCAATTACTTTAATTAAATTTCACTCTGTAATGTCTTCTCATTTATATAGTAAACTAATAGGGGAAAAGTACATCATCCTTGTTTGCCTCTACTTAAATGCCCCAAACTGTTTCCTTATGATTTGTTTTACCATTTGCAGCTCTCTCAGTTTCTTGGAACATTTGAGATAATTACGAGTTTTACAAATAAAGCTTTTTCTTCACCAAGAAAGGTTGAGATTTTCTTTTGAGTGTGCTTTCATAGAATAAAAGCCTTGACTATACAGATTCTAATCTGGTATTTACAGACTGGGTGATTTTGGATGGTGCCAGTGTAAGTGGTAGAAGTGTCTACATTTCATCAAATGCTTTTTTAATTATATTGTTTGAAATTGGAGTAAAAAGGAACACAGCTGTCTGGAGATTATGGTAGCATACAGGTTATAATGAACTCATGAGAAATAACATAGCAATCTTTTTAATGCACTTTGCAGCACTGAACAAGGAATTTTACACTGTGGGCAACATTCTCAGCTGGAGTAAATTGTCATATCTCTGATTTCCTCACAGTACAACAGCCTGGTTCTGAGTCCCTTGCTTAAAAATATAACTCTTATTGTCAACAGTTCATATAACAGGAGAGGATTTGGCCCAGGTTTATTATGGCGCAATTGTGTGTAAATATTAAGGTCATCTGTTATCTGGAAAAATGCATGAATTAAGTTAAAATCAGTAACTCTGAGCCCACATTGTACCAGTAAAATCAATAAAGCTCTTTCTGTGAGCACTGCGAATATTCATGTCAACAATCATAATAAGGCATACGGGAATGTAAAGTATGCATTTTAGTGATAATTTTAGGGCCAACATTGTTTTGGTGAGCTGGTGCTGCAATTCCTCTGACAGCATTAAGAGCAAGTAAAGCTTCAAGAGAGAGAAACAATTCATTTTTATTATGGGGTGAACTGGGAAAGGACAGCAGAGGGAACCCCTCTTAGATGCTGAAGCAGAAAGCACATTTTTTCCCCCTGTGGTTTCGCAGACCTACTGTAAACTGCAGCAGTTCCTTCAGTGGGCTTTCAATTTCTCTGCCCATGCTATAAATTTTGTTGGGAAGATGAAGTCCTACAGCGCAATTAACTCCAAAAGTGGTACAAAGCAACAGCGCGCAGATACCGGGCTGCAGTACTTAGCACTTAACTCTGAAATTCTGATAAGCCCTATCAACTCAGGGTTGTGTTTAATGTTCACTCCTGCTTATATACTGAAGATACAACCTAGCGGTCACAGTGTTAACACTCCCCAATATCTATTACAATTAGTTTTTGATTAAGAAGCCTAGCATGGCTTTTGAAGCCTTTTATGTTGTGTCAAATGGCTAGTGATGGAGTGAGATGCACAGACACCTCCCAGTAACAAAGCATCTTGTAAAAGGTTTCAAGTGAACTATTTTATCATCCTAATGGAAACCAGATGACTGTAACTCCCCCTTTAATTTCAACTATTTACTGAAGAGTCCTTGTTTTGAATTACTTAAAGATTTATTCCAAACCACTATCTCATGCATTAAGAATTACTAATAACAAAGCCATTCCGAGCGAAGCAAAGCTTTTAAAGAATGTGACTATGCCATTGCATTTATTCTTAAGTTTAAACCGTGTTTTTTAATGGCTTTCACATTTTTACATCTCAGTTTATTTTCTTGGTGGTGAGTTTTTTTATTATTTTTATTTTTTTTTCCTTGCAATCCCAAACACGTTTCTGTCCAACCATTTCCAGCCTGTGCTGCAGTTTCGTGCCCTGCTGACAGGGACTGCAGGCTGGAGCTTGGATGGTGAAGCCAAACCTATGCATGTTCTCCTTCCTTCTGTCCTCTGGAGAGCCTCTGTTTTGGATCTCTTTGGTGGGTTTAGCACAGGAAGAGCTGCCAAATTAGGGCCTTAGGGGAAATTGTGTCCACCATGCAGAGCTTCATTATTTCTGCTGAGCAGTAAAATTTTCAGAGGACGAAAGTATCGCTTTGTGTTAACTGTTGTGGCCTGATGGCTGGAGACACCCTGGCTTGGCCACTCTCCCTTGGAAAAATGGGAGGACTAGGGGGAAATCTGCTGCCTTGTCCTTGCCTACTACCTCTTTCAGGCTCATCCCTTCCTCCCAGCCACATCTCCCCCTGCACTGCTGCAGAAGGAACCCTGAAATCACTGGGATTAACTGGATTAGTGGTGCAAAGTGAGTCTCCTTTCTCTGCTGCTGCAGTATCTGCTGCCTGGGGTACAGACCTCCCCATTTCCGTGGAGCCTTGCAGAGACACAGAAATTGCTCTTAATGAGCACAACCATGAACTGGTTTTCATCCCAAAATGTGACACTGGTATTTACATCTGTCAGTATTTCACTGAGCTCTCCCACTCCCTGTAGACACCGTCTTCTAAGATGTTTCAAACAGTGCAGCTGCAATATTCTTTTGCCAAAATGTCCTTTTGACTCAGACTGTAAAGTTCTTCAGTATATATTTTAGTGGCATTAAAAGGATTAAATAATGATATAGAGAGACTAAGGATAGATTTTTTGTTTTAAGGTAAATTTATGAGAAAAAGATGTTAAGGAAGAAGAAGGTGGAGAAATACAGCTGTTCAAGACAAAGAATATCTTGTATATTAAAATGTAACCATTAAAATCTCTTGAGAGCCTTAGTTGTACTGAAGAAGGAATTGGAACAAATAGAAGATGGTCTATTTCTAAAAACATTAAATATACTTTTGTTGCAATGAACATCAATAACTATTGACCTTCTGTGATCATGAATCTTCTGAGCCGCAGAAATGAGCAGTTAACAAACAGACACCCACTCCAAATAGAGAGGTCTTTATCCTTCACAGAGATTTCTGCTGTGTGAATATGTATTTTCAAATCTAGATCCAGCCTAGAGGCCTTTAGTACCAGATTTCCATGTAGTGGTTTTTGGACAGAACTGGAGTTCATGGATGAGCAGAGGGAGGGAGTGACATGCTTTAGGTGGGACTGAACCTCAGGGCATACAAGGGCATGTACTGATAGGACAAAGGGGAATGGCTTTAAACTCAGAGAGCAGACTTAGATTAGATATTAGGGAAAAATCCTTCACACAGGGTTCCCAGAGAGGCTGTAAATGTCCCGTCTCCAGAAATGTTCGAGGCCAGGTTGGACGGGGCTTGGAACAACCTGTTCTAGTGGAAGGTGTCCGTGTGCATGGCAGGTGGGTTGGAACTACATGATCTTTGAGATGAACCCTTCTAACCCCAAACAGTTTATGATTCTGTGATACCAAACAGGATGCCAAAAGGTAAAGCACATCTGGCATATAGTCTGCACCCTAAAACCATCAAGAATGGGGATGTATGTACAGCTTGTCTCCTCTTAGTCTACTGTAATAAATATTTTTACAATGGTGGATAAAACAGGTATTAATTAATAGCTCACTATCACTAACTAGATTTCAGAATCATGAAGTATAATTCATTTGAGGAACAGGGAGCAGGACCCACAATATAGAATGGTCACATGTTCATGAGATGATAGAAGTGTTGTTGGTTCTCAGTTCTTCAGCCACGTTATTAGGCTGAGTTGCATTGTAAAACTACAAACTATATGAACACATAAATTTCTGGATTTGAAAAATCTATATGCTGGTACATAGAGATGACACCTTCTGTATATCATTAAGAAAACTTTAATACATCTTAAATGCATTTAAAAAAATCTACATTTTGGTAGAAGTCAGAAAGAAAGGCCCTGCACAGCATGAATTTTGCATTACATCTGCAGGTCCACAGTGGACTCCTGATTCTCCAAGTCCATCATCAGCAATCCTTTCTGTTGCACCACAAAATATTCCATCTACTTTTATTTGGCCTGCCTAAAATGTCCTCTGCTATCTTTTTGGATGAACTTAGATATTTCTGCAGTTTTACCTGTTGTTCAGATAACATTGTTTAATTTAGCATTCAAAACCAGCTTTTTTTAAACACTGGAAAAATATATTTATCCACAGAAATATTTTTTAACATGTTACCATGGTGTGATTATTATTGGAGAACTAGAAATTCCAATCCTTGCTAACATACATTTCTATGTGCTTATAATATTTAGTTAAAATAATAATTAATAGTAAGAAGCTGACTAATTTGTGTCCACTGAAATTTGCATGATGAAAACATGACAGGAACAATGCAACTAATCTCAGAGCTGGCTGCCCTTATTTCCTGGTCTGAATGACCAGGGACATATTTACAACCAAGTCAGCTAATTGTGGACCTAAGAACAAGGCCTGGCTTCATGGTAATTTTGATATTGGTCTGGGATAAACAGACAGGGCTGCACAGAAAAGCTGCTGCAGAGCTGACAAGGCAAAAGGAATTGAGAAAAAAAAAAATCTCTGTTTTTAGGAGGTGGGAGAGAAATGCTGAGAATTTGTGCTTTAGAACTAAAGGTGTTGGCAAAACTTTCACCACTGGCAATTTAAAATTTATTTTGCTTAGAGTCAATAAGCAGCTCTAGTGATTGTTGACGGAATATTAAATCCAAATATTCATATATTTTAATATCATTCCTGTAATGAACAAGGGGACAAGCAGTATATTTGGTGATGAAACTAAATCTTTAAATATTTCATATTCTACAGGGTTGTCAACAGGACAGCATCAGTCTGAGAATCAATTGCAGAATGAACAGCTGTGCAATATTTTTTCCATGATTCGAATAATTTTACTCTCCATGAATTAAAAAATAGTTTGTTCATAACTTGAGAGAGAAAAGAAAAAAGGAGAAATAAACGCCTTAAAATTCAGGCTCCTCTAGGTTTAATTTTTAGATGCTTTTAAAATATTGGTCCTTGCCCTTTCCAAAGTTATTTTTATTAGCTATTTTCCTAAGCTTGCTATAAACTGCCAGTTTTTCTCTCTGTTAATTATTAATATGACCTGTTTATGTACCAGTTACCCAGCTAACCATTAATGTCTGTTTACTCATTGATGACCTTTGCAACTACATGCCAGGTACTTGGCCAGTAAATGTCAACAATTTTTAATAACTTAAAATACACTCTTCATAGCTTATCTACCTAGATTTTTTTAAAAATTAAAACAAAAAATTAAACACCACTTATAATTCACAAATATTCGTGTAAGGCTGTTTCAGTCAAATGGCACAGTGAAAATATAAAATAAAAGATATTTTTCTGCTTACCATTTTGTTTTAAAATACATTACGATAGAAGAAAGTATGGGTGCAACATGCAGGCTTAATGAAATACTTTTCAAAAAGATTTACTGTAAAAATCTTCAATTTTCCTCAGAATTTTAGTATTAACCTGAGCACAAGTAAGACAACTCTTCCACGTGTTCTGCTAATAAGCTACACTGGGGACACAATTGGATCAAAGCTGAAAGTTCTGACACTGATTTTTACCCACAATAACAAACTCTAGATATATTTTTACTCACTAAATGTGCCTAATTAAAAAAGACAAGCAGTAGCCCAGGATGAAAAAGAACATGAGACGACTTCCTGATGTGTAGGATGTCCTCTTCCAGTCTGCTCTGGAAATAAGAGGTACAGACAGGTTTCCTTTTTCTTGGTCCACTAATATCCTTTCCTAAGAAAAGCCTTGAAATATTGTCTTTGTGATTAAAACTTGCAGGTTAAAAATTGGTTTCCTACTGAAATAGTTTCAAATATTAGCATCATCCCAGCCATAAGGAATGGTGATAGCATTTACAGAGATGGCAGCTTTGATATATACATAGGTATATGTTCATATTTTCTCATTCATTGGAGTTCTAACTTCAGTAAAAATTAGGTTTATTTTTTTTTTTTTTACCTACAACCTTGAACACTTGCTGTGACTGTCACTTTATGTTGAATTTATCGTGCAACATGTAAGTTGTGAGGCTGAGGAGCAATTTGTCAAAAGCCATTTTATCAATAATCTCTGAAACGGCCTGTTTTGGTCCTGGCTGGGAAGTAAGCTTTCTAGATTTGTACCCTCAGTTACAGAGACAATTTGGGCTCAGTAGTATTGTTTCAAAGGGATTTGTCTGGGCTGTAACACATTTACTTAAGCACTGTGCTTCTGTACAGGATGGTTATACAGTACTTCAAGCATATAAATGCCTTTCAGGTTTTCTGTACTGAATGATAACTCACCTTGTCTTTCTCGGTGAGGTAAGTAATAAATAGAAATCTGGGCTGTAACTGAGACATTCTGACTTAGTTAGATCTTCTGGTGTCCTGAAAAAGACAAGTAGACTCAATTACCATGCTAGCAACTACATAAAGATTGTCAAATTAAATCCAAAACCCTATGTTTAAATAACAGGATGACAAAACCTGAAGAAAGGCAAGAATATCAAGCTCTTCTGACATATTGACCTGAAGTTACAGCACTGTGGAAACAAAGAAAAATATTCTTTAAAATGTGCATTATTATCTTGAAAGACTGAGGGGCAGGACTTGGTCAAATCCATCTTAAGCCCAGAGGTTTGGACAAGTGATGCTGAAGCCATTAATACACACTGTGTTCCTGCCTTTTGTTGTGATAATCCCATATTTTATTTGTTAAGCATATAAATATATGACTAAAAGGGAAAAATAATGATAACATGCAACATTTTCTCGAGAGTGCTTTCAACCAGTGCCTTAATTAAGTCACCAAAAGCCTTGTGAGTTGGATAAGTGTTATCCCAAGGTTCAGGCACAACAGCTGTCTAATGGTGTATAGTGACACTACACACCAGGGTAGAAACCAGGGAAGCAATCCACATCCGATTGGAACCTGCAGGGAGACCTGGGAGAGAATTTAATTATTTCTGTTGGAACTTCTTCAGAACATTGGCTGGGCACCCCAGCCTTGCAAAGCACGGCATGGAAACTTTAATGAGCTGCAGTTGTGGAGGGGAGGCTTTCTTTTAGATATCGTGGAACGACAACTCAGCACATCTCAGCATCAAGTTGGAAAATGAATCCAGTGCTGACTCAGAGGACAGTGCATAAACCAGAATTGTCAGCACCATTCCTTGCAATACCTAGGGCTTCCTTGGAGGTATCTCATCAAGGACTGACCTAACTTTACACATCTTAACTTGTGAGACAAGGGACAAGGCTCAAATACAATACTCCCACGGGAAGTGGTGTACTCCGTTCATCTGCTTTTATGTGCAAAGCAATGACATATTTAATCAGGGCTTCCCCCCTACCCCAAGATGCTTACTATTTATAGGGAGCTGTTTAAATTTTCCAGGTAAATATATATTCAGTCTTTCTGAACTATATAATGTGCTCTACAGATCAGAGCAACTCCATTTAAAATTGTTTTTTAAAAACACGAGTTATAATTTGATAGACTGGAACAGCTCTATTGGTTTCATAGATAGCTGGGCATTTATTTTCTGCTATAAAGATCATAATATTTACCCAACGGACCAGAACAGCTCCTTCTTAGCCTTTACTCCCTCTATTATGCCACAATTATTTAAATACAGATTCTGCTTGCATTACTTATTTTGCACTCAGGTGGATGGGGATCACCTGGATGAGTGAATAAAAGGGACAGGGGTTGTCTCATATAACACATCATCTTCTGAAACTGGTTGCAGATCTAGAGATAATAGGAAGAGATTAAGAAAAGATCGCTTCCATTACTATTTTTATTTATAATGCATCCTTCAGCTCTTCATCCAGTTCAGTGAGAGGGCGGGTTATTCAGCCATGTGTTGTGTGCGTGCAGGTGGGAGATATTTTAAATGCCTGTATGCTGACAAGGTGAGTGGTTAGGGCATGGTTTTTTTATATACATATATATAATTGTGTATATATGAAAGCATGAGAATAATTTCCATGATTATTACTTTCCTGCTTTATTTCTCTATGACCTCAGAAGGCAGGAGCATAAATCCATACTGCAGGTATAGGCACTATTTGGTTATTTATTTCTGGAGAGCCAGCAGAGTGCTTGGTACCATAAGGACTTCAGTAGAAGAGATACATGTTCAGAATCACTTACTAATGCTATAAATAGAAGTACTTCCTGGTGGTATAAAGGAGATATGGATGGTGCAGTAGTTTCTTCATGTGTGGGCAGTGTTACCGTAGACTTTCAGAAACCTGGGGATTGATTTACCAATTAAGGAAAATTGGCAACTGTCAGTGTCACCAGTGGGCACTGGCTTGAGGCTCCCTGATGCTAAATGATGGTCATATCCTTAATTCCTACATTTAAAAGAAATATTTAATCTGCATCGTATTTCCTTTTTCTTGCTGTCACTTCTTTTAATACTTTTGTTTTATAATGAATTAATATAAAGAGTCAAATATAGCCATTGCAGAACTAAGAACAATACATATCCAAGCCATTTTAACTTTTGCTGAAAGATATGGTCCATCAGGGAACATCCTTCTCTAACTTATTTTTCCTGACTTTGTGTCAGTACATCCTCACAGCTGTCAATATGCAGCCTTAGAAGCAGAGGAAGACACCATATTTGGCATATATGATTTTTTCGGTTTAAGAGGTTAACCAAAGGTGTTGCATGTTGTGATGTTATTTTCACCTACACATGATGATGGCTGAACTGCAGGAATTTCTGCAATGAACTGTTGAATTTCTTTTTTCCCCCACATGATACATTTATCCAGCTCTGTGATTCCTTTCTTTCACAGCCTCTTTCTTCAAAGAAAATGCCCTGTCAGCAAGTTCTCAGTCCTCAGTCATGTTCTGCTCATGCCTCCCATAGTCAGCTGGTTCAGTTCCAGCTCCACTACAGGCCTCCAAAAACACAAAATATTTTCTTTCTTCTAGAAAGCTAATTCTGATTTATATCCCAGATGAGCAATTCAAAAAGCATACGAACAGTGAAACACAGTTTGGGTTTTGAAGTTATACTGAGTTACAAGAACTGAAATTTCCTAAAGTTCTTCAACAGTCCAGTGTGGTATTCTCTGAACAAAACTACTCCAAACAAAATTTTTTCCTGATTGGAGAAGGAAGAGATGAATGTCAAATGTCTGAGCTGCAGGGGTGTGCAGAGAGTTACAAGAGTGGCTACATGGTCAATCTGGCCATAGAGTGATGAGAAAAGATACTTCTTGCCTTAGTTACATGCCCTTGCGATTTAATTTGCAATTACACAGGGTACCTCGAGAGGTTAACCTGACTGAATACTGCTGTCTCTTCTACCCCTCAATAAGGTTGGTTTTCAGATTGCTCAATGACCTGACCCTGCTGGGTGTGCATTCACACAGCTGCCAGCACCCACACAATGGGGATTTTAGGGACATGCAGCCCATGGTGAAGATGAGATTGGCAGCAGTTTGGGTACCAGCAAAAAGCCTCTGTCTGGGCTGTTTTGACCAGGACAGCACTACAGTCATGGAAGTTAGGCCCATCCATTAATGTCTGTCTAAACAGGGTCATTGCAGGGTCTGTTGGAGGGATCTAATTAGAGATCTGTTTTTTCTTTAAAAGTCCTTGCCTAGTATTTCCCTTACTTTTCCAAACACCCTGAATTAGACAATACATCACAGTGAGGTCAAAGCAGAGGAAAGGGGGAAAAAAATGATTCCCAGCAACCTCAGAACAATGACAGTTTTCATTTATTATCTAGAAGTCATGTGAGTTTTAAAGTCACCAATCATCATCAAGAGAAGAATGGAGCTAGAAGCTTGACAAGGAAGATGCTGTCTGCAGCAGCATAATATTCAATTTACTGCCAAGGCTACTGACTTTTGAAGCAACAGGAGGATAAGTGAAATAATTGATTTCTTACCTGAAAGGTAATATGACATAAGAATTACACTAGCTATGTTCATTGTCTTTTTTTTTTTTTTTAAAGCAACTTTCCAGATTCTATTTTAGTCCTTGAGAAAGTAGAAGTTCTTAAGGCTGTCTTGGAGCCACACCATGAAAGAAAATCTTTCTTAGTATGTCAAGGGTACAAAGAAAAACCTAAAATACATGCCTACCAAAAACGAGATTATGTTTTCTGCCTGAGAATGCAAACAGCCTGCAAAAAAATCTAACTGCGCTTTTGCCATAGATGTATTCTGCCCTGAAAGCAGCGTGTTCTTGTTGGGGCTTTGGGTGGAGGTTCTTGCAGAATGAGCTGAGGGCATCGGATTTCCTTAACATGACCCTGCCCCATTCCTATGCCTATATATTGTCTATTTAGGGAAACATTCCACTGTCCTTGCTCATGCTGAGCAGCCCCGTAGATATAAATCATCCTGCTGTGGAAGCAGGCACAATTCAGTGTGACTAACGGACCCTTCTGTGCTGATGAACATTAATGGATGTGGCATCGTACATCCTTGCAAAGTTGAAATCAGTGAGACTTCTCATGGAGTAAAGTGCTACTCACTATGAGTAAATGCAACAACACATTACCTATGGATAAGTAAACTACCTGGGATAGGAATCTGCAAAATGGTAGAAAAGCACTTTACTTAGCTGAGTGGTTTAATTAAGTCTTAACTTTGATGTTTATGTCAATAATTGCACTTCACAATTGGAAGGAGCAGTAAGAATAGTAAGCCATCAAAATACATAGGTGCAGTAGAATTATCTTACAATGTGTGACTGTATCTCTCGAAGTAATTGTCAAACATGTTATAAAAGGGGTAGTTTTTAGTGCTCAGCAAGTGGCTGAATTAAAGAAACTTAAATATTTTCCAAAACAATTTATATTTATTAATGGCTACTACAAAATCCATTTACCCATAATCAAGTGAAACTTGAAGGTGCTGCCTTTCTTAAGTGCCGACAGTCAACAATATTAAAGTAAATAGTGGAGGACATTCCAAGATAGTATTAACACAATTGATTTATTGATGATTGCACAATGGGAGGTTATCTTTTGTTAATTGACTCTGTAAATAAGCTCATAGACGTCTCAAGCGAAGGAAAAAAATCTATTGCTACTAGAAAGTCAACAGGGTGAGTTAGCTATGGCACTCCATAAAGTGTCTGCTCTGCTATAAAAGCCTGTGGGGCTGGGTACTGGCTGAGAAGCATTTCTAGCAATAAAAACCAGCAGGTGCTCATATATACATGGCAAGGGACATTCAAAATGTTGTTAGCTTGGACTATCCTGGATGTGAAGACGGAAAACATGGAAAAAAGAGAGAACATCCCAGAGCTCACAGATACATTTACAATTGTGTGGTGCCCATACAGAACCTAGATCTGATCTAACTTGTACTATTTGATTTTTTCAGATGTTATGTGAAAAGTCTGTTTCTTCACTGTGACTCACCTTTATCACCTCAGATCTAAGGCCAAAGCATTGTTCGTTCATCCAGGCTTTGCTGTAAGGTACCTTCCCATGAAATGCTTTACAGATTCTTAGATCTGCTTGAGCAGGGCAGTGCCCAAGGTGGGTGACACATTTGCCATGTCCTTGTCTTGATATTTCTTGCTTCAGTACATTTAGGGTGAATAGCAAGGACACTGCTCACTTAGTGGCTATCCTTTATCTTGATCAACAATGCCTAGTCTTCTTGCCTTAACAGTCCAGTGGAGACTTTCGATAGATACTTGGTGATCTGAATTTTCCCACTTTGGCTTTCATTTTCTTCCCAGCACTGTTTCTTTCTCTCCTTTTGATCCCTCTCTGTTCTTGTTCCCTCTGGGAATCTCCTTCTCATCCCACTCTGACCTTATCTTGACATTAGGAAAGAGCCATAATCAGCCTGAATCTCCTACTTCACTTGTCATAAAGTCTAAGAGGAAAAGCCCTTTGCTCCTAATTTAACAGTTCTGAAATGTGAGCAACCATGTTGTGTACTTTTGGCAGACAATAGCAGATAAATGGGTGGAATGGGAGTTCTGTGGCCACAGACGTACTGTGCAGGGACAAGCCAACAGAAAAATTTTATTCCTGATCTATGAAATGTCATGAGCTTTCAAAGAAACTGGCTTCTAGAGTCACCTGCACTGTCATGTTGCTTTCTCTGTCCTATCAGCAACCTCAATACACAAACCCCATGCAAACAAACTTCTCCAGTAGAGCACCCAGGCTGTAGGAACAAAGGTCCTGCTGTTTTGCAGTCTCAAAAACAATTAAGACATCAGATTAATAGAATCTTTAAACACTTTAAGGGATGTAGGTGGAATGCTTTATATTTGCAGGACTATAAAGTCTATCAGTTCCCTTAGGCACAAGAGAGTGTAAAGTATCAGGGTTGCTAACAAGACCAAGCATGAACTCTTGCACTAAAAAAACCAGTGATTGAGAAAATTGCATGTACATCTTGCTTCTGAAGCTTCTAGATGTCACCAAAGCAAAGTTTACCTCAGAGAGGACAAGGAATTCCCTTCCCTCGTGAGATGTAGTTTCCTTTTTTATCCCCTTCCCCTTGTTCCTCAACACAAAATTGCATTCAGTGCTTCACTTAATGACTGTAACACCCTTGGTTAATAGGATTTCACTTCAGTTCCTATCCTTCAGCTTGACACTGGAGCCCAGTGTGCATCTAGTGTTAGCTGGCTATTTTAAAGTGCTGTCTGCATGGAAACAGCATGACAGTGGATTCTCCCAATATTCTGAGCAGTAATCCTTGGAATTACCCTGGCTCAGGCAGAAGTGAAGATTTCACCTAGAGGTCTCAGATGTCTCTGCTGGGATCGCAGCTCATGCAAAGATTAAAGGCCATATCCACAAAGATATTTAGGAACTTCAATAGGAGTGAGGTGCCTGGATACCTCTTGTGGGACTGGCCTCAACCCCATTTACCGTACCTGCCTGACAACCAGAAGTCAGAGCGCTGACCTCCAAAACTGAATGAAAATGCCTACTGATACCTTTTAAAACAGCTGCAGGATTTTTTGTGGGGGATCAAATATTTTTGAAAGAAGCTCAGTCTAAAGGGAAGCCCTTTGGATCACTCAGCTCCCTCTTTTTTTACAGTTCAGAAGACAATGAATTTCTTATTTTTCTTTTCAATCATCTGGTCTGTCATGACCCCTCCTGTGCACTTTGTGACACCAAAGCGCTTTTCCATTCTTCATTCCATTGCTTTGGGATCTATAAAAAGAACGACAGTGCTGAGGGATTTCTGAACAGACTGTTTCGTTCGTGTCACTGGCCCAGGAGGATTAAAGTTGTAGAAGCTTAAAGTTAGGCTCATACTTCCCTCTATTCACATGCCTGGTTCAAAGATAATGGCCTTTGTTTAGGAGGTCTTAATGATCCTGAGGCAGTAGCTGAGAAGATGTGTTTTCCCACTGCCTATCTCCCTCATGTTTCGAACACCCTCCCTCGTATGGATTCAGTAATCCAAGCCATTCTCTGGAAGCATCAGTGACTCCCATTTACGTCTTTGCCACCTTTTCTAAGAATGTGTTCATTTCATTGATCCCATGTTTCAACGCAGCAGTTGTCCCTGCCATTATCCTTGACCTAATCATAGCATTTCAGGATCTGCATGTCTCATGGCCACAGATGAGCACATGGACAGAAACTGCCTTACAGACCTACCCATATAGCTCGTGTTAGATCCATGAGAATGGCGCGCGAAATTCCTGCTAGGTCCAGTTTCTTCTGAGCAGCGAGGGCCAAGATAGTTGTACTTCATAATCTGCTGGAATGTTTCTTAGCTGGCTTGGCATAGCCAGTCCCGGAGAGGGAAGAGGGGGGAGAGGATGTGCTGCAGCCCTAAGATCAGATGTCGGGCACAGGTGCTGGCAGCAGAGCAGTGCTACAGCCCCTGGTATGAAATCGCAAGCTGGCCTCGTTCTACAGACCTTCTGAAAACAGCCCAAGATTGTGTATCATGAGTTATGACGGCAATATAAAATGGAAAGCTTGACTGCATCTGTTAGTTGAAAATTGCTGTGAGAGCTTGGGAGGCTGTGAGCTCGGCGTATTAGTGAAATCTCAAACAGGGTGGCTGCACTTTACTGTCCTAATTAAACTCCCTCTTAGTTTTTGTTGCCCAGGTTAATTTTTATTTCCCCTTTCTCTCACAAAATGACACAGATTAGTACCATCGATGAGGACATCTATTTACCACATGAACTTTGATTCTGGATTTGTGTCCTGCTCTGTTCCTCAAATGTTGTAATGTCCTTCGACATGGAGCTGTCATTTGCTGTCCCAGGGGCCATATGTCTGGGAAAGAAAAGAGATATCCTCTCACAGTGAGTAAAGTTCTAGTTGACTGACATATGTTGAAGGAAAGTTTTTGGGTTTTTCTCAAATGGGCCAAAAGCATATGTAAATATTGGCCCTGCACATGCAATTTTGCACTTTGCAAGAGAAGGAACATTGCAGGCAAATGTAGAGCATATGTGGTCTCTTACACATTCATGTTGATAGATGTATACTTTTTTTTTCTTCTCAGAGTCTGACTGGTCACAGAGGTTCTGCTGTGTGTTATTTTCTCGTCTTGTATCACAAGTGAAGTATCTTGTCCTATTTCCATGCAAATGAATGTTAGACATGTCCTTGGCTTCCAAAGGGCAATATCAAGCCTAAATGAGGGAGAAGTAGGATGGTGCTGGCATGAGGCATTCCTAAAAGCCTCTTGAGTGATCCAGGAAGGAGAATTTGTAAGTGCTACTCTTTCCTCTAAGACACTAACTAATGAGTCAATTCTTAATCACAAATGGTCTATGCAGAGCACTACCCTCCTGACACAAGGGCAAGCTTCACCTCTGCAGACCTTTAAAATGAGCCCTCTAGCCTTTCCTTCTTTTGCAGGAGATAGCTGACCCCAGTGACCTTGCTCCTCTCCAAATCATGAGCTCATCCTGTAGATGCGAGAGTACATGGTATTCCTTTCACTTCCTGTCTTAAATCCTGGTCTTAGTCTTAGCACAGGCTGCCCAGGAGATGGCCATGTGTCCCATCCTCTCCCAGCACTGGCAATGTTGCTGTCATAGGTGAAACCACACTTTTACATAGGTTGCACATAATTTTTGGGGCGTGTGCGAAACATTTTGAGACAAAGGGGATTATATAAATGGGAGTCCTCATTATTAAATAAATAAATAACACCAGAGTTAGACCCTTGCTGTTAGACATGCTAATTTTCACCTTGGTTTTCACATGCACAGCATGGCATGATTTTTCCATTTCCTTTATGCTCTTGATGCCTGAACACACTATCAGAAATGATTCTTGTAGAGATTTTTATGTCGGACAAATGTTTTTGGCACAAGAGGGGCCTTGCAGAGATGAAAAGGGAAACTTGCCTTCCTAATAACTCATGGCTGTTGTGGCTACTATGCATATCTCTTTATCCAATCAATCAGACATGAAATAAAATACGCTGACCTGATGCTTGGCTAGCATGCAAATTCCAAGTCACATGAGGCCTGGGGAGTAATAGTGAAGAAGAAGGAGTTTTCATTCCCCATTTGTAAGATGATATCTGCTGGGCTCATTAAGTGAAATATTTTGGGGCCTGTGTCTTGCAAGGTAAACTTGCTCTATTGTGCAGAAGAACATTCACTGAAATAGCTAACATGGATCATCTGATGACATTAGCTTTGTAAGTAATTTCCATGATGTCAAGGGTACACTGGAGATTAAAGGGGGATTAAGGCCTACTTGCACAGTCAAAGCATCACAGTAAATTGACTTGACTTGGCAGGCTGCACCTAAAGTTGGCAAGTTTTCACTGACTAATCATATAAAATCTAGGTTTGTGGTGTTAGTTGGACTATACTTTCACAGAGGCCAGGAAACCTTAAGCTTTCGAGGTGGGAGGTTTTAGGAGGAAAAGGGAGGGAAGACTGATGAGGAGACTTTTGCAATGTCAAGGTGCCAAAAGGTGCTAAGTAAAATAACAACCCAGCTTTACTGGAGAAGGGTTTGCCTTTCAAGAGCAAGCTGGTTGGATTTCTATCCAAAGGGCTTTTCCTCTAACAAAGTTTATTTTTTCCCTCCCACTTGCCATCACAAAATGCAATCTCCTCTTAAAGGATCAGACTCTGCAAAGGAACTTCACTGAATAAAGATGAGTTTATATTTTAAAAAGGAAACAGCTGGATTGCAAAAGCAAGGGAGGTAGGCAGCTCTAGTTTCATTAGCTAAGGGAAACTCAGGGCCCCAGAGGAGAACAACTGGGAGAGTAGCCATGACAGACGGAGGAAAAAAAAAAAGGAAACAGAAGATCATAAAGAAGTAATAATGAAAAATGGAAAGTGAGAATGAGCCAAGAAAAGCATGTAATAAATAGATTACGAAAAAATAAAAAGTTCTGGAGGGAACAGAAACGTAAAGTGACGAAGAAGGAAAAAAGCAGGGCAGAGAGAATGGATTTTCTGGAAATAAAATAAATAACGCTGAGAATTCTCAAGACCCTGATGAAAGACTGGAAGCATCTCATGGCTGATCTTTTGATCTTCAGACTGGTGGCCCCTTCAATATAAAAACGAAGGAGGAACATAACATGTAATTGCTGAGCAATTTGTTTGCTGCTTCCGCTGGGAAAAACCAGAGTGAATTTGGCTGGGCAAGAGAGCCCAGACTCCATCCATGCTGATGAATTAGGGTCCTCTAAGAGCAGCTTATTAAAAAATGTAGCTCATCATTGTTTAGAAGGATCCAGTCAACTGTTTATCTGTGCAGTAATCACTGGATGATGAGTTGGAGGTAACCTGGATGTGGGACTGTGCATAGTGGGAGCCTCTGAATGGTTTCAGATGAAGAAAGAGTCGAGACTGAAGGAAGAGGGGACTAGGAAGAAAAACAGATACTAGTCTGTCCTTCGTCTTGAAATCTGTTCATTGTGATAAAATATATAAACAGGGCCAGGACTTCATAGTCCAAGAGAGAACAGATTTTTTTTTCAGCTGCCCTTCAATTAGATCCATAATAATCCTGCAGCTTTATATGGTTTACAGATGACACTTTGCCCAACAGAAATGGTGTTATTCTTTAAATTGTGCTGTGCTCATTAGGTTTTAATAGGAGCAGTTGTTTAAGGGGTGGGTGGGGGCGGGAGGGGGAATGCACTTGGTGATGCATAGTGGAATGTACATTAATCTTGTTAATGACAACACAGTTAATGGCTGGCAAAACATTACTTTTGAATTAACCTTTCTCTTGTGCAGGCTATACTTGAGAAACAGAGCCAGGACACTGAAGATACAAGGAAAGTGCATGAAGACAGGGATACAGGATTTCCTATGATTTTATGTTGTTCTTAATTAGGAAGCATATTGGCAGCAAATGCTAACATGTGTTGGGATGTTTAGCTGTAGCCAAATAAATGTTTTCTATTACAACTCTGAATTCTTTGCCTAGCCAGAGCCCATGCTGTTCTGTTCATGTCTTACAAAATCCCTTTATAAGTCATTTTGTGGGCCAATTTTCTGTTGGCTTATGCAGCACAGTTACTTTGAACATATGTATGCAGACTCCAGAAGGGTTGTTGTCCTCACTTTTTTTTTAAATGCTAATTTTTTTTTTTGAGTGATAAATGGGGAAGCCCTTCTTATGAAATGCTTCTGTAACCCAACTAAACAATAGCCTAATCTGAGCATGCTCATTTAAAACAAAAATCTAGGGAATGGATGTAACTGGTTTTCTCTGATCACATGTTCACACATATGCTGAATGAAAAATCCATGATGGATTGTTTATCTGACATTTAATCTCTTTCTCCTGTTTATGAATGATCTTCAAATACGCTGCTAGGGGGTTTTGTTTGTTTGTTTGTTGTTCTGTTTATAATTTCAAATTATTAGGTAAATAATTTCTGATCTGGCTTGTAGGCTATTTGAGAATACTCTAAGTATTCACAATTTATAACTTCTGTTCCCTCACTGATGTAAATACAGAATTAGAGTCTAATTCGAGTAGTGCAAGTTATTTTTGTGCGTGGCAAATGTACTGCTACATTTACTGTAGTTATTAGGTGAAATTTTTCTTCATGAACTCCAGGTAGGAAATCTGATTCATGTTTTCCACCTCTGTGTTTAAGTCTTGTATGGTCAACTTATTCTAGTTGTGGTAGAAACTTTCTGAAACCCCTTCTTGCTAGAGGGGAAAAGAAGGTGCTCAGGGACTGCCCATCATCTGACCCTTATGAAAGACAATGAACAATGCAGCTAAAAATATCTCCCAGCCATATAAGTATAGCAGTTGTTCTGTGTGTTGGAAATATCAATTTATGGTGAAAAAGAAGGAAGACAAGCTGCAGGATTTAATTACTTGTGAATGCTATTAGTTGCCTGAAAACTTAAGGACCATATCACATCAAAATCCTGTAGCATAAAAAGAAATTTGCTCTTAAATTTCTCCTAAAATTGGACTCCATTAATCACTGTAAGGTTCAAAACCACTTGGCTGAAGAACTGGGATAATGGGGTTTCCAGGAGGTCATGCTCTCTTGTTGGCATTCCTGACCCTCTGTTTTCTCAATTTCTCATCTTCTGGCTTCACTCTATCTGTGGCAACCTGTCTGTCTCTGGACTGGGTTGCTTTTACCTATGTGAAATCCTCCTTGGGGTCATGTTCCAGGGGACTGGGCTTTTCAGGAAAACATGGAGGAGAGACATGCAGCTCAGCCGGGCCTTGGAGTTTAGCTTCAAAGAAAGGCAGGGCTGCAGTGGGGTGGTTGTGAACCACTGGAGATTATAACTAGCCTTTGGAGTCCAGGCTGACATTTAAAGGCTCGAGGCCTGATGTTGAGCAAAGAAATGTCAATCTTTAAAAGAGCAAACTGGGCTGGTTAGTAGGAAGGAATGTCAAAAGAGAGTTTATAGGAGTCTCTTAAAGTAAAAGTAAATGTATTTCATTCCTTTGATATGAGCACGTTTCTTCTTGATTTACCTGTAAACGAATGTCACGAGCTAGAGCTGGTTAACAGATGCTTGAAATGGCATGGAGGAAGCACAGAGACTCGAAGACTGGTTAACATTTGACTGAGGTCACATAACACGTAAGCCTGCCTTATACTGGAGTTAAATCATCCCATCTCATGTGTTGGGAGCTAGATCTCCATGCTCGTTCTTGTGGCTCAGAGAATCATTGAGTTGTTATTCACACCTAACTCTTTTTAGGATCACCCATTACTCTTATTAACAACAGTGAGCATTACCAAGAAAAAAAAAAAGAATCTTTCCACAAAAAGGTAAAAACATAATAGTGAATTAAAGTTCTAAATGATAGGACTGTTAACATAATGCCTTTTGTCTAGCATGAACTATAAACCACACATACATACAATGGAGAAAACCCTGTAAATGTGTAATGGACAAAAAAATATATATATAATAAAACTGTTGAAAGAATGCATTTTCTCAGCACCAAGGCTATCCATAAAATTTTTACAGTTTTCCACTATATAACATTATCCTTCATAAAAAATGATATTTTAAAGCAAAAAGGTTGGCAAAAGAAACAATTGGTAGTTAACGGAAGGACGGGATTACAGCGCTGTGCCTTTGCTCTGAACGGTGGAATAGAAAATGAAAAACATTTGGGGCATTATATGAAGCCCAGCAGTCATGCTCCATATGGTTTGAAGAGTTGAGCAATGCTTGACAAAGATTTTATGACTTCATTTTCTTAACATTGAATATTATTCCTTCAATCTAGTCCTCCCACCCCATTCCTTTTCTTAATTTTCTCCTGCTTTTCAGACAAAGAAATCTGTTTTATTAGTATGTATCATTTATACTGAATTTAATCACATCTGGTTTAGTACACTGTTGTTTTGTTACCAGCAAGGCCTTTCTTAGGAATGCTCTGTAATCAAGGTATTGAGGCAAAACTGAAGTAATCTGGTCCCTAGGCCCTATAACAACTTCCTATGTGAGTTGATGCAAGTAATTTTATCACTTTTTATTTCAATTCCCCACTTGTAGAATGGAAAAATAGTATTTCTGTATATCAGACAATACTGTGATAAATTTTAGGATAAATATCCAAAGTCATCTGTATAAAAGGACAGGTCAATAATTGTGGATAACTGGATTTGGAGCGCTGAACTTCCTGCCTCCAGAATCTGTGCTCAGACAGGTCAGCTTAAAGTTTTATATCTTTTAGCCCACATCATGACTTTGAAAAACAAATACTGCTCCCTCTCCCATAAAATACATTAAAAAATTAGTCATTCTTCAGTCTACAATCCACTGCCATGTCTGCTGCCATTGGGAGAAGGAAGTCCATAACCTTTCCCAGAAATACCTTTGGATTATCTTTATTTTGATTTGATGTTTAAGTCATTAAGCACAGCTGGGGATTTGGCCAAGTTGTGCATTTGTAATCATAAAATGAGAATTCCTGCTGCAAAATGCACACTGTAAAAGAAAGGATATCTGTGTCTTCCCTTCACAAAAACTTAGCAGGTTCATGGAGGTCTCAACATTGGCAAACAATGTTCTGTGTAAGAGAAATGCAACATGATTTTTCCTGTTACAGATGGCCTAAAGTGAAAAACTCAAACCTAGAACTAAACTTCATGAAAGTCTGAGTATTTGGATCTGCAGTCTTAGCTGGGGTGAATCTTCAAAAAGGAATTACTGTTGTCATTTATTGCACCAGTTCACATGCTGTGCTATACAAAATAGATCTTACCTAAAACATCACTTTTCATTTCATTTATTTTACTTCACAGTGAAAGGCAGAGTTCCTCTAACCTTTCTCCTGCTGTAGCCGTGTGTGCCCTCACATGTGGATCTCACATGCAGTGGTATTTCAGATGGCATGTTGTGAATTAGGTGGATAGAGTATCGCTGGTGGTATGTTTCATCCCACAGACTCAGTCCACTGGAGAGCATTCAGCTGGTTAATATTTCATATGGATTCTTTGCTCTTTTCTTTCCAACCATCTATGTAAACTTTAAGACAGCCGGTCTGGTTTTAGGAGGTGATTTCCTTGCTGTGGATTAAGGATCCATTTGTGAGTCACTCTTCAGGCACTTCAGAAGAGTAGATTTTAGACCTGAAAGAATGTATTGTAAACAGAATAATGTGCTTTCAGAATTAGCTCCCATACCAAATTATGTATTTACTTAATACACCTTAATGGCTTTTGAAGAAGCCATTAGGCTCGATTGCGTAAATAGTATATATATCAAAATATGTATTTAACCTAGATAGGGCAGTTTCCCACTGTTGGTTTTCCTTCCTTCTTTACAAAGTTTTATCTTCATGGCCTTTTGAAAGTCTATTATTCTTGAAGAATTTATCCTCCAGGAGATTGTTCCGGACAGTGGCAGCTGAGGGGGCAGGGACCTGAGAGTGTTCCTGAGTTCAAGGTAGAGGATTAATAACAGCCAGAGGGGCTTTAGGACTTGTCAGACTTTGGAGTGGAGATGGGAGAAATTAAAATATTATTGAGCAAACCAATTCTCTTAAGGGGCAAAATCCTTCAGGGCCCTGTGTCCTGATCCTAACTTAGGGAATAGGTGTGGGTTCATGTGTTTGCGTTGGGCTGGATGCAGATAGGCCTACAAGCCCATGAAAAAGATAGTAGAAAAGACAGAGTGTTTTCTCTGCTTTCTGCACCACTGAGGTACAGGACCTGCCAGTGCTGGAGCCACCCTGCCAGGATGGGGAGATGCAGAGGATTCCTTGGGAAGATCCTTTGGGACCCCTTAGATTCAGGACGCAGTCACTGCCAGGCTGGTGTTTCAAAGTGGCCGTATGTGCTGGGAATTCAGACAAAGCTTTTTATTTGGTTCTCCATTTGTATATAAATATGGACATCTGGGATAAAGATCCTTGATAGTGGCTTTTTAAGGATAACTTAATGGAATGGAATTAATTTTAAGAATATTAAATGTGAGAGGATCACTCCACCTGTTGGGACTGGTGGAAAATAAGTGGGGAAATAAGTAAAAAAAAGCTAAACCTGCTGTGTTTCGCTGTTTAACTGCTACCTCCTGTAACTGGCACAGCAAGTAAACCATATATCTGCTAAATGCTGCAGGTGTACTCACAGCCAGCTCATAATGGAAAAAAATATCTGTAAATAACTCCTCAGTTACAGTAAATGCCAAAAAATTACAGCCCATGCTATCCGCAGATGATTCCACCAATCCTAGCCACGTTCATCAGTTTGGAAATAATAACAATCTCATATGAAAACTCCAGAAAAAGATGTTATCTTGCTCAGAAAATGCCATGAGAACTAGCAGCTAAGTGCTAAAAATAGAGGTGTTATATGAGGCCTTGTAACTTTGGCATATACTCATGAAGTGCAGGATGAGAGAGGGTGTGGAAGACATTGCCAGCACTAGGCCAGAGGGAAATGTATGATGGACACACAGCGGAAGAAGAAAAGTTTCTCAAGTTTTAATGAATTGACTATAGACTTCCGTGTTTTGTGGGCTCTGCAAAGTTCCTGTCTGTATTAACCAGTCTATTAAACAAACACTTATGCAAAAAGTCTATGTAAGCTCCTCAAGTTGGTTCACCTGAGGGGGAAGAGGGCAAGAAGACTTATCGGTCTTCTTAAGAAGTTAGTTAACTGAAAGTACAATCAACATCATGAAAATGAAAATTAATTCAGTCTTACGAATCTCTGACATGAATTGCTCTCTTGCCAAAATCTTCTTTTAACAATCGTATTGCCTGCATGATTTCAGACAAGTATGTCCAGTTAAAGTAGATTTTGGATATTCTAGAAATTGTCTTGGCTTGTTTTCTAAAAAAACCCAAATTAATTCAAAATTTAAATTAGGAGAGAGGATAAAATAATAATAATAAAGAAGAACTGGACAATTGCTAATAGGGCCATTAATGATGCAGTTTTCCATCATTAACTTGAATGTAAGTATGACCAAAGGAGTATACCAGAAATAGTGTTGTGCAAATATATTCAAGCAATGTTATCAACTGCAGGCCAAAAATGCACTTGGAGCTGTATTGTTCTTTTTTATTGACTTTTTGTTGACCACAGGAAAAACAGGTTTTAAAGTGCAACACAGTAACAGTCTAAAGGAGTGAAAAACTTGTAGAGCCAGTTTGAGTTGTAAGGGTGTGCTAACTTGTGACCCAGACAGCGTGGTGGTTTTCAAATAAAATTGAAACAAAGAGGTTCTGTTGTGCTTTTTCCATATTTCCTGTAGGAAATCATACTCTATCTCCTCCAGAATTGTCCCCACACCTTTTTCCCATCCCTCTTATTTACTGTGCCCTGCTTTCTCCTCTTGTATCCACGACCTTCATCGTTTGTTACTACCATAAGCTATTTTTTCTCATTTACCCAAACAGTACTCTATTTTATTTTTTTTTTCATGTTAAGCGACAGACTTTAATAAAGATTGGATTTTTTTTGAGTGCCAAATTGCTGCTTTTTTTTTTTTACCTCGTGAAAGGGTGAAAAACTGCCCTATAGAAGACTAATTTTACATATATATAATGTTTTCTGATTTATATAATTATCATCCGGAAAGATTTTTAGATATAATTCTTGATGATATATGTTTTCTAAATATCTTTATGTTGCAAGATGGTTTTTGAAAAGTGAAGTTAAAAATATAACTTGAAGTTATTAGTAAAGTTTTAGCAAAAGTAAAAATAAAGCTCTGCCCCTTATATTCCATGTGAAGTAGTATTTTTATTTTCAGTGTTGGAGGAAGGAAGTGAAAACTGAGCTGCTCCATGGTTTGGATAAGACATCGTTTACAGGGTAGAATTTTGGTACTTCATAAAGTTTCCATTACAATGACACACTTATCTTTATTAATCTGTAGCTCCTCCCTTAAAACCAGGCACTTTGCACCTTTTTTTTTTTTCTCAGGTACTGGGAAATAGTTCATTCCTGGTGTTCCATCAGGCATGTCAAAGACAAATATTTCTATGTACATCTGTATTTGGGCCACCCATCCTGAATATGTAGCTCAGCTTTTCATGCCAAAAGTCTTCTGCACTAAGTTTCATGCTGAATTTTCTCCGGGTTATTTAAGGGTGTAATTTTGCTTGTTTTTATTAAAAAGCTCAGACTGAATTGTATTCTTAATCTAAAGCATTTTGTTCAGACTGTTGGCCACTATGGTCACGTCACTATGATACGAGATAAATGCAGTTTTGCCTTCACTAGAGGATTGTGGCTTCAATTTTGAGTAATTTGCCTACAGAACTCCTAGGAGGCCATTGATTGATAACTAGACATACATTTGTGTGTTTACAGGTTTCTACAGTTCTTCTCACATGAGTGTTTAGAGATACCAACAATAACCCAAGTTCAATGATATTAGATGGCTTCCAACCCTATACATGCTGCTCATGATTTAAGAAAACACTGGCTGCGGTTTGGAATTATGGTTCCTCAAAAATTCATAAAGATGTTGTGAAATGCTGAGACAGTACAACTTTAATTGAAAGTATTTATCCAGCTCTGATTTCAACAGATGTCTGAACAACAGGGGAAAAATAACCCCCACCCTGTAACAAAACATCAGTCTGTTTCCAGATTTCCCATGCTAAAGTTTATGGTGGTCAGTAGTAACACATGTAGTTTTCTCTCAGACTTTTACAAAAAACTACTTATCTTTTAAAAAATATTTCTTTCCCTTATGCAGAGATGCTCTCTCTGTATTGGGTGATTTTCAGTTGACGGTTGAAGACTTTTTCACACCAAGAACAGTTGTTTTTGAACGCCCATGTTTAGCAAAACCAGGGGAAAAAAATACAATGAAACATTTGGATCCACCTGGTTGGATGTGGGAATGTTATAATCATCTGAACATCTGGATAAGATGGTAACCACCATCAAACTGTTTGGCAAAGAGTGGACTTTTCCCCTGCTTTAGCTTTCTATGGGTAGACTAGAGGTTTTGGGTTTGTTTTTTTTTTGCCTACTGGTATGCTTGGTCATCATTCTGTTCTTTCTGTCCCTACTCTTCATCACCAGCAGCTGGGCTATTCCTCTTCTCCAGTGACAGAAACCCCTCCACTGCTCTCACTGTTAGTCATGCTCTCCTAAATAGTGTTTTTCCCTAGGGTATGCACAAATCCTGTTGTTTTACATCATATTGTCACTGGAGTCATAGGCATGTGCCTGCACTTGTCCCCGGGCAAGAAGGAGAAACGTGTTTTCTCGTGCCTGTGCTTATGGCATTTGTGATCTGCTCTCCTCGCCCATCCTCGCCCAGCACTCATCCTGCCTTCTGGGACTCAAACCTATTCTGTTTCCATTTCAGAATCAGTGTGGAGAGGAGATAGGATTGTGCAAGTGGGGCGCTGAGCCACCCTGGTGGTTCAAGAACTGCAGGGTGTCAAACTTGCCTCTGCTGCCACATTGGTGCTGCTTTTGTACTGCGCATGGCTCAACGTGAAAATATTCCCGTAGCAAAGGAACCGGGCTGTCTCTGTGGCCACTGGTGTTGAAAATGCTATGTATAACAAAAAATGCTACCTATAACAAAAATATAGCCTTAGGCTTAATTTCCTAGTCAAAACTTGTTTAATAGAGCAGGGAGAGCATCCCATTACAAGATGAAGGGAGGTGACAAAACGCTACTGTGGTCAGTGTATTGTACCCCATGTCTGGTGGGCAATGCCTGGAAACCTGCACAGAGCCACTGTGTCATTTGATGCTCCACACACTCATATCCAGCTCACGAGCACATGCTGAAATTCCTGAGCATGTGCGTAAAGTTAAGTACTTAAATGCTTTGCTGAATAGGAATTGACTGAACATGTGCTTAAGTATCCTGCTGAATTACAGTATTAATCATTTTTACAGCTGACAAAATCACTGCCCCAGAAAAATATTCTCCAATTAGAATGAACGGGATTATTTCTTTCATTTGCGTGAAGTAAGTGTGTTCCCAGTTGTACTGAACGTGTTCTGTTTTCTGTGATATTAGAAATCATTTTGCATAAGATTTCATGTTGCTCAAGAGAAAACTTGAGAAACTTTGGAGTTGATCAGGTCCCTGGATTTGGATTTATATTAAGAAAACATTATAAGAAAAAACATAATGGACCAAAAATATGCACTTAGTTTTTTTCATTGACTTCACCTAAGGGCAGAACTTGGGCCAGTGTGTGTGTTCATTAATTCTCTCTTGCTGAAGCTACTTTTTCCATATGGGATTTTAATTTGTTTGTAGATGCTGAATGTAGATTTTCATATGGTATAGCTCTCCTTTTCTCCCTTATTTCCTTCACAGTCTTTTCATAATAGAGTTCAAAACCAGAAAAAAAAAAACCCAAACAGCAAAACAAACCCAAATCAACAAACCAAACGCCTTTGTATGTGCAGTCAGTTAAGTAGATAATAATGGTTATTTTTCTGCTCTGCTAATGATGATAATATTGATATTTATCAATAACAAATAACATGCAAGTGCCTTGGTGAATAGAGTATTTTGCACAGTGGGGTTTTATAGCTATATATGAAACACAGAGCGGGGAAGGCTGCTAGAGGCAGGTGAGGGAAGCTGAGCAGAGAATTGCCTCACAGCAGAGAGCCTGAGAACAGCAGAGGGGGAATTTAGTCCTACCCAAGAGCAGAAATAATCCCTGCTGTAAAAAACCCTGCAGAATCTGTAATCTCAATATCCAGCCCAACAAAGACTATGGATCTCGGGGCTCATCTAAGTGAGCTGTCACTGGAAGTGGCGTGGAGCTCACTCAGAGTAATTTGGGAGTGGGAAGGTCCAAGGAAAATCTGCTGGTCAACAGAGCTAAACCCAGGCAGCCTGGATACTTCCAACCTGCTGCTTAGATTGCTATGCAGTCCCTTTGGTGTTCAGTCTGTTTCATTTTATTAAGCCTGCAAAGGGGACTTTGAGAGGCATTATCTTCAGGAGATAAATTTACAGCTGCTTTGCTTCCTATATTATGTTTACATTTTGAACCTGTGTGCCTGAATATTACCCGTTGGAAAGATGACTCTGTAATTATTGAGGCTTATGATTGTTCACTAGACAAGGCGATGGGGGAGAGGGAAGTGATCGCAGAACAGCCAGCTATTCCAAGACCTTCAAAGGTGACTCAAACAGAAGCACACAGCCCAGATATTCTGCTGGGACAAAGTGCTATACCGTCTTGTTTACTGAGGCCAATTTAGGAGGTGACTTTTGAGTTTTTTGGAGCAAGTAGCTTGAGATACAGGTAGAAATATTTATCAGGTGTGTCATGTGCACTTTCAAAGGCCCTGGCTGGAATAGGGACCTGGTTGTGGACTGGCCATCTGAACATATTGGGTGCTAAATCAAAGCATGAGGATGACTGGAGAGAATTTGGCTACTTGCTTTTGGCAGTGCCCATGGTTCTGATTCAGAGCATGGCCCCAAAGCAGCTCTGAATACAGGCAAGTCCAGAGCTATCCCTCCCTAGATGCCACATACATCCAGCTCCACTGCTCTACTCAGAGGATCACAGTTTGTTATGCTTATAGTCACTACCAGATCCAAAGGAGACAAGATTACCTTTTTAAACAAAACAATAAAGCAATAAACAAACCATAAAACCAACACTCCAGATGTCTTTCCTATGTTAGATAACATAAAACCAAAGAACAGCCACAAACACACACATTTTTCTATTTATTGTTTTAGTATCAGCTAGAAAATGTTTCTATAGGAGTGTCCACACTAGAAAAATGCCAATAGTTTGAATCACAACCATGCGGACATTTTATTTTCTGAGGCTTGAATGTATTTCCTAAATAACACAAAAACATTTTGAGTTTGCATTTCTTTTTACTTGAATTTTCAGCAGCAGCACCTACGTGTGCAATCCCCTGCCGTGTTGTTTCGCTTGACATGTTTCATGTTACAGAATCTGTGCGAGAGACTTTGAGAGGTGTTGTCTTTGATACAGGAATTTATGGCCATTTTCCTATCTACCGTATGTTTACATTTGGAACCTGTGTTGAACATTTGTTATACTCACTTGTTGTGTCTTGTTTTAAATTAGATCATAAACATTTCGAGGCAGGGACCATGTCTTCCTGTGTATTGCTCTCTCTTTAGGCGCTACTGTTATGGATGTGGAACTGAGTAGGAGAGATTGTAATAATAAAAATAATTCTGCTGTGAATTCTTTAGCCTCGATAAAGAAATGTGCAACTCTTCTTATCAGAACATATCAGAGAGTAGGGTGCTTAAAAGTGATTATATAGTAGTGAACACCTTTTTAAATGTTCTGAGCCTTGATGTCAAGAAAAGGGAACGGACAAAAGTTGTATTTTGATTTATAAAGAGTCCTGAAAAAATCGTTTCCGAAGTTGCCAATATTGCCTATGGACTTGCACGTGCATCTAACAAAGGTTTTGAACAATTACACATAATTGGCCTCTTCTAATATTCTGGTGAACAGAAAAATCTTCATTATAAGAACACACGGCTTGTAAATGAAAGGGATGAAAGCTCATGAAAGGACGGAGGCAGACCATACGTCATCCCACACCTAGGCACAACGGGATGCATTAAGGAAGCATTTATGGAGAGGCATTCCATCAAGTCAAGGTGTCAGAGGACATATGGTCTCTTTCACCATTAACTCCGTGAATTTCCATACCTTTCCACTGGTCCGTATTAATCTCACTTTGTGACGCTCAGCTTTGTTTCGCTCTGAAAATGTCCAATATGCACATGCAAAATTCATGAAAGTAGATAACTAAAAATCACCTATCTGAGCTTGCTTTTTGTAAAAGAGAAATTAAAAAAAAATAGGGTCAAACAGAGAAATTTTAAGTTTTCAAGACATAAGTTAATAAATATAGGCATGAATACATGGGTTTATCAATATAGAAACATACATGACCCTGTTTCCTGACTTAAAAAAAATGGTTAATATATGTCTTTGAAATACAGTGGAGCATATTGCTACCAATTTGTTTGTCATGTGAAGATCCATCTTAGTCATTAGTCTTGATCCCAGAGATGTCTCTGGGTTGCTGGTAATTGCTAAGAAAGTACACGTGTAGGGATGCTTATGACAAATATAATGGCAGAGGGTGGTAGAGCCAGGAGGTAAAGTCCTTCTAAAACCATAGTATCACAGAATATCCTGAAGTTGGAAGGGACCTACAGGATCATCAGGTCTAACTCTTGGTATGAGTCCAACCAGAGACGCTTCCAGCTTTAAGCTCCTTAGTCGGCTTTGAGAACCTGCCAGAGAGGCTGAAGCAAGAGAGGAGTGTTCCTCTTTTTGGGGGAGCTTTTCTGCACTCTTCAGTGCACATTTATCTGTAGAATGTCTAAATTTAAGGAGAGGACTGTGTGCTAATCCTAAATGTAAGCTAAATTTCCCTCTCTGTGGATCTATTATCATTTCAGACACAGACACTTTGATCATCAAAAAGATGCTGAAAAATAGTTCCCACATATATGATCAGACTACTGAGAAGTTATCATTATTATTTGTTAAGATGGAGTCTTTCTATTTTCAGCATTTCTTCAGCTAAAAAATGATGGTAGCCCAAAATCTCTGTGAAGTAAAACTTGAATGTAATGACATTATGTTTTTCTTACAAATAATTGAAATAATACTAAAAATTTCAAGAAGCCCTAATGCTGGGGAAGGGGGAGTGGGAAGGAATTTGTGAAAGTGCTAGGTGGAAATAAGAAAGCTTTTAAGACAATCATTATAATAATACCATCATAATAATAGCTTTATCTTGAGGAAAAAAAAAGTCATCAACCAAGCAACCACCACTGAACCTGAGACTAAAACAATCTCTCAGAATTTTCAATTGTCTTAAAGCGCAGGTGTTTTCTAAGGAAAGAAAAAGAAAAAAAAAAAAGAGAACAAGAATACATAACTTGGTTTTATCATAGTATCTTGTTTTTCATGCTACCCTTCTCCTGTTCTAGAGACTTCACCCAGGCTCCCTGAAAAGTCTCACTCCTCAGTCAACGTGGGTTGAACACACATGTGGGTTGAATGAAATATTGCTGTTGTTAGGAGTTTAAAATCAGAGGTCTTTTCATTAATGTTTAGAAGCATCAATATAGAAGAGTGGGAAAACTCCCTGTATACACCTATTCCATTACAATTTCCCATCAGAGAAAATGGGAATGTAATTCTCTGTATATTCACATGTAATAATTAGGTATTTAATATATGTAAAATCCCTAAAATATTTTCACATTATTTCCTTTACATTTTTTCTGACACATAGTAGAAGAAAAACAACCAGTGGAGTGAAATTTGAAAAGTCAAATGAGTGTAGGTGCTTCACACAGCCTAGGTCGTAATGACACATTGTCCAGCGCTTTAGAATATACACATTCAGAGGATCAAGCTATTAGGGAAAAATTCTCTATCCTGAGGAACAGGCTTATCACTGAATCAGGAATTGCAGTAATGTCTCCTCTGGGATGCTTGTTTTTAAATTGCCTTTTGGGAGGCTTTTACGACTGCATCCACATCAGTGCTGTGATTCTGTTTTGAAGCACATCCCCCAGACTATCCCATTTACTGTGCAGTAGTTCACTTACCAGAGTGGTTTTGCAGTACATAAGCTGGATTCTGTTTGGAGAAAACTAAACGGGACACTTTGCCAAGTGTTCTCCAATTCCTATTACAGGAATAAGAGGCCAAACCAATGATTAGACCTCCAGAAAGCTTGGAGTCATACTCTGGGATATTTCAGTTCAGGGATTTGGGCTAAATCAAGTTTAAATAGTCCAGTGTCTCTATCTTCCCCACACTGCAGATAAAGAACCCTCAGCACCAACTTCTCCAATCTATTGATCTGCTCCTGTGGCCGCAGCTGCCGTGAGAAAGTAGATGTAGACTATGACACCTTAAATGTAGTCCAGATTTTAAAAAATGTTTTCTGTGTTATATTAGTTGTTTTTCACTTCTCTGTTCCTTGGATGTGGTGCAATTATTCTTAAATGAATTTTAAATGATCTGAGCTTCTGCCTAATTTTTTTTGTTGCAGAATTTGAGACTAGGTTTTTTCCCCCAAAAGATCATACCATATTGTGAAACCATTAGGACATTTTTTTTTGTTTTGTTTTCATTGAAGTTGCTGTTTATAGAGATTTTTAAGAAGATGCTATACATTCCTGCTCTCAAAAAGGATGAATGGAAATTGTGAGAACTCTACGAAGTTTCTCACAACACTTTTGTCCTTGAGTTTTCAAGGCTCTGTAATATTGCCTCACAACAGAAAACAGTTAACTCCTAAGCCTACATTATGCCATTGGGCACCAAACTTTATGAGACATACAAGTAACTTTGTATTTTTATGTTTTGGTAGAACATGTTTGCATTACAAGTTATTTAAATTGCAATTTTTAATTTAGGTATTCATCTCTTTTGTATGTTTTTCCTTATGTGCTCAGCCTCATTAACCCATCCAGTTGACCTGCATCATTCTCGTGTTGACAAAGATAGGTGTTATGAACCTTAAAATGTCATAAACACCTCTAAAATGTGACCCTACTCGCATGCAGTGGGGAAGGTTTGACAGCATTACACCAGTCATCTGATAAGCTTGGGTCAAAAGTCTCCCAATTGCTTGCCTTTTGTTTGGGTGTCAAGGAGGCAAAAGCTTTTCATGTTTTTAATAAGCAAATTAATGAAATACTTACAGTACATTGCATATATTAACTCTTAGGTAGCTGCTTTTTCTTCTGGAGCCATCTTTCCAAAGGTCAGAGGCCATAAATAGAGACTCAGTTCTCCAGGAAACAAAGAGGACAGTATATTACAGTAATCCTTTCCCGCATGTAGTTAAGATTCCCCCCTTTTATTTTTTTCTTTTTCTTTTTTTCTTTTCACTTTGGCTTACTTTCTACATGCATAGTAACACTTGCCAGCTAAGCCAGATGTAGCATTTCAACCAAAAAAAATGCACCGGATGCACGTTCCAAGTTTGCCAATGGCTGTGCATGAGGCTGGAATGTCAGAGCAGGAGCGGTGGATTAGGAAGGTTGTGTTCATGTTACTCAAAGCAGAAGGAGCCCAGAAAACGACACCGGAAGTTCACTACTTCAGCCACTTCTTCTTCTTAGATACAACAGGTTTGTTCTGTAGCATTTTTGTGCTCCTTAAAATCCCTTATTGTAGTGTTGCTTACATTTTAAGGATATTAACCAATTAGTCTCATATGTATGTGCCAGAACAGTGTAGAAGGTCTGATTTTAATTTCTCTAATAAAGAGGAAATGAAGAAAAGAGACTTCTGTTTACCTAAACTGACATTAAAACAATAACAAAACATTTTGATTGCTTTCCTCTCTTCTCCAGACAAAGCTATGATTTCTTAATTTTTTCCAAGCAAAACCTAATTTAATGCATAGTCAGCATTAATAATGCACCTTTTGCCTGCTGATCATCTACCTATTCCTTTTCTGTGGGGTCAAATGACTCGATACAACTATGTGATGGAACAAGTTAAGCTCCATCTCAGTTTCTATGATTATGTGGTGTCTTCCCTAGCTTGCATTTTATACTAATTTAAGCCAGTATGTTGTATGTGCTGTCTAACACCTCCCACTCTTCATCCTCAGCCACAAAAGCATGGTGCACAAATGTGAGAGCACCTTCCAACTCCCTTTGCAGGTAGGGAGAGCAAAGACAAGTTAACTGAAAAGCCAGAAAAGTATGAATCCTGCTGGGAACTTAGGCAGAGGGACTTTCATTGTTTTCCAGGCTAGACATAGACAGCTGAACTCCTTCTCCTAAGGCAATTCACAGTCTCCATGTCAGCAGGATATCAGTAGATGCTACGTTGACTAGACACTTTCCTCATCCTCCATTTGAGTGGACGAACAAACCCTTGTGATTTTAGGTTCATGTTTCTGCCTGTCTGAAAATGCTTCTTAGATAATCTGTCTAAATGTAGAATTAGATTTTTGCATGCTATAAATGCAGTTCAAGGTGTGCTGTACTGAAATTCATTGGTTGCTGTGAATTTCAACAAGGAAGGTGGATGGAAGTAATCAAAGCTGCTAAAAGAAATTGACTTCTCAGACCTGTGGTTGGGGTAGAAAACTCTCTCTCCTATTAAGCACACTACTGATAAGAAAAAAAAGGGCTAAGAGTATTCAAGGAGAAGAGGAAAACTACTCTGTCTTTCATGTAACTGAAAGTCTGTAAGCATCTTTAAGTGATGCTCATCATCTCATTTCATACAGGTTTCACTCTTGACTTCTAAACAGCAGCCACAGACTGTTTCTCTTCCAGACTTAAGTAACTAGTGTCTGGAACATTAAACATTCAGCAAAAACCCGTAAAATGAGACAAGGAGCTGTAAAACACTGGCTAGAATAAGCTTTCCCTGCAACAGACCGTGCAATCCCGGCTAAACAGAAGCCTGTATTTTGTGAAATATCTTCCTTTATCCCAGATCAGGCTGAAGCTCTTCATTCTCTACAGTTCCATCTACAGCTCCATGCAAAAATGTTCTACAATTTGCTACTGAACAGATATCTAAGTGATAAAAAAGTCATAAGAGATACAACCATGAGATGATTTTATCCCCTTTGCACTGGTTGGACTGCTTTCATTCTAAAATGAAATAAAAAAATGCAGGGGAAACTGCCTTATTAACAAAAGCTATTAAAGTAATCTAAGCATCACATTAAGCTTTGCTTGCGCAGCAGTAGACACAATAAGAAAGACATATTACAGCCATTTAGATGCAAGATAATTTACTATATTTAAGATCTTATAGCATCCTTCTCCAAATTTTCTTTCTTTTACTCTTTGCTGTTTCTGAACATTCGTTGCTTCCCCAGCTCTGATTGCTGAGGAGCATAACCACATTTTTAGCCGGAAAACCTTACTCAGAGTACACGTCAATTCTTTGCCATCAAACTGGGTGGTCATGTCAGGAGGGATCTTACAAGGGTTTATCCTAAGCCTGGTTTGTTCAATATTCACTAACCTCTAGGACTGTGCAATAGAGCATGCCCTCATCAAGTTTGCAGGTGGCAGAGCTGCCAGGGTGAACGTGCTTTTGGAGCAGGATTAGAATTCAGAATGATTCTATTAAATTGCAGAAGTGACCTGCAATTCAATAAAGACAGCTTGAAAGTACTACAATCAAAAGGGGGAAAATCAAAAACACTACTGGTGTTCTGCAGAAGTGAATCAGAGCCGGACCACACACTGTAAGTCAAGAGTAGGATGCTACTCCTCAAGATGAAATGGGAGTGTGGCATGTACTCCTGATCCTCTTGTGAGATTTTGGCTGCAATTTTGAGTCCAGCATTAGGCACCACACTTCAAGGCTCAGACAAATCTGAGAGAGCCCACAGGACAGCAACCAAAATGATGAGAGGTTTAGAAAAAGTGACCTATGAGGAAAGGTTGAAAGAACTTGGTTTGTTTAGTCTAGAAAAGAGAAGACTTAGGAGGTACATGATAACAGACTTCAAATATTTAAACGGTTGTTATAAAGAGGAAGGGGATCAATTATTCATGTCCACTAAGAATTGGACAAGAAATTAGGAATGTCTTTAATTTGCAAGAGGACGATTCCAGTCAGAAAGCTTTCTGATGGTGCTGGAGCACATTAGCGATTTCCACAGCCTCCCTGGGTATTAAAGGTTTATAAGAGTGGGTTGAACAAACTTTGTAAGGGCTGGTTTAGATCTGCTTTGGCCTCAAAGCAGTGCATAGGACAAACAACTTCTTAAAGCCTCTCCTGGCCTTATTCTTATAGCGTGTAATATAGATTTGTAATGTACACATCCCTGTGTAATTATACAAGTGCTAAATTAGTATCTGAAAGCACACTCCTTCTTTACTTACCTCTCCAGGTATGTGATATAGTGATGGTGGGGAAATATCTGAACTCTGCTGTTTGCTAAAAGAGAATTGCTCAAGAGTTTTCAAAGAGCATTTCTCAAAATGCAACAGTGGAAAATCAGAACTCATGCCTGACCTCATCTGACAGCTGCTATGGCCCTTATAAAGGGATTAACAACCTGGACATAAAACAAAGGTTATTGCCAGTCATTAAGGTGTGATATCGCTCAGTGCAATTAGGACATGTCACAAGTCTGCATGGGGCTATGCCCGAGTGGAGAATTACAGAGAAGAATGGTGATTTACTGATTTCTGTGAAGAAGCCCTAATATTGTGATGAAGAGGAGGCTGAACATGGCTTGGAAATGTCCTGAAAAAAGCTGGAGGCTGTTGATACTGTGCTACAAGACATTAATCCAAAATCCTGCTTCCTCATTTTTTTGTACTGTCTACATTACATATATATATATATATAAATATACATA
>WEKX01027557.1:1076-20201 GCA_013390025.1 Pitta sordida
AGCATGATCTTGAGATGTCCTCCAGTTGTTTACAAAACAATAGGTCAACATCATCCTCCTGATTGGGCAGTCTGTAGCACACTCCAATCACGGTATCAAACTTATTAGCTTACCCTTTGATCTTAACCCATAGGCTCTCAACCCTGTCGTCCTTGATTTCTAGATCAATGGCATCAAGAGTATTTGTAATATAAAGAGCCACCCTCCCCTTCTGCCATGCGTATTTCTCCTGATTATTGTATATCCATCCAACCGAACACTCCAGTCATGAGACTCATCCCACCATGTTTCTGTGATGGCAATTATGTCATACTTCTCCTGACACACCAAAGCTTCTAGCTCTTCCTGCTTGTTACCCATACTTCTCGCGTTAAAATATAAACACTTGAGTTGGTTTATACTATTCAATTTTGGCATGGGTCCACTACCCACCTTATCGCTCTGAGGGACTTGGTATCCATCCCCATCCCCCTTAAGAAGAATCTTCTTAAGAAGATTCAGTAGGGATCTAAAAAATGTTTTCCTTTACTTGAGTGGTAGTTACAGAGGAGATGGAGGTATTTGTTCTCAAAAGGCTGCAAAGTGAATAGACAAGCAACATCAGGTAAGAGTCCATTTGGGGGAATTTTTGTTTAGATTTAAGGGGAAAAATAAAGTCATTAGGACAGTTTAATATCAGACGAGTTTCTTAGACTAGTGGTGGAATCTCCCTTGCTGGAAACACTGAAGACAGCTTGACAAGGCTATGGTTAGCCTAGACTAAGGCCCTGATTTCCAGAAGGTTGGATCAGAGGGTATCCAGACAGCATTTCTAGTCTAGACTCTTCTATCATTCTATAATTATATCTTTCACCCTACCACAAAATGTATTCAGTACATGGAGGACCATCAGTCAAATTAATCTGAATTTTTTAGAGAAATAAATTTAAAGAGTACTAGTTTTATTGCATCAAACTCCTTCATGGATGCTCTCACTTACCATTTGAGGGGTTCTAAGTTGATTTGTTGTAATTCACTTTCCATATAGTCAAGTGAAAACTAATGTTTTTTCAAAAGTGCAGCTTGTAGTGCTTTAGTACAGTGGTGAGTGTCCCCACCTGCCATGCGGGAGAGCAGGGTTCGATTCCCGCTGGGTAGGCAGTGGTGTGGTTTAAGAGTTGGACTCGATGATCCTTGTGGGTCCCTTCCAACTCATAATAATCTGTGAAACTGTGAATCTGTAGTTTCACCTCAAGCTGTGAAACATGATTCATTTTTTAATGTTTATATACACATTTGTAATAATAACTCAGAATGTTGCTCAATCACATTTAAATAAATAAATCTATGTTCAGAAAATTGCAGGTCTTTCTAGTCAGAACATTAAGATACCTCTAATACTCACACTACAATAAGTAGATAATAAAGGGATGTGTTAGTATTTTACCAATTTGGTCACTTGATGAAAAATCTTAGTTGGTACATCTTCATTCAGACAATTATATTGTACTGGTATAGATGCTAGGTTATTTTAGTAACAGGCCATCTGCAACAGAAACATTATGATTTGGAAATATTGTTTTTTTGGAACTACACAGATGTTAATCATTACAGAAAAATGTACTTTGCCACCTTCAACTGAATAGCACCATAAGGTTAAAAGTGTCTAGCATTGCCCATTAATCATGTCTCAGTCTGCTGAAACTCATATGCAGCATGGCTATTCATATGATTGATACGTTATCAGAATATTGTAAAACATGGATATTTAAGGAGGAGTCCTGGGGATGCAACATGAATGCTGATATTCACTGATACATGACCATAAGGAGGAGAGCAGTGGACAGCCCATAAATCTGTCTTCCCTGCAATAATTTTTAATCTCAAAGAAACATCATGCCCACTTAATCTATGCAGCAGAATACTTCTCAAGCAAAGGTATGAACTACATCATGTCAGCTTCTTTCATCTTAACTGCTCCTGTTTTTATTCTACATGTAAATGAACACTTGAAACTGTGACTTCTTTAATTAATCTGCAAGCCTATATTGAATATGCATCTAACTGTGCTTTATGTGATATGAGAAAATGACCCTGAAAAGAATTGAAAAGGAAATTGTGTCAATGCCATGAGGAAAAAAAATGGCTAGGATAGAGGTAGCAGGTTTTTCCCCATTTAATTCAGTTTATCGGAGTTTTGTCTTGGATTTCAATCCCTCTTTAAAGAATGTTTACACTCCAAAAAAAGAGGTGTAGTTTAAAGTAGGGTAATAATGATGCATAAATTGCCTACTTTAAAGCTTTGTTAAAAAACTCTTTGAAGCTGGGGCTAATCTGGATATAAGCACTACAGAGACAGGCAGAATTGATCAGACAAAATAATTTAAAAAAAAGCTTTCAGGTTTTTCTCCTCATTCCTATGCAGCAGTGCATCTAATTCACATTTTTAAAGCAGTCTGTAACCTATGTCAGTCTACAAGAACAATGATGCCTCTATAAGAGCTGATTCAGCAGATTGAAAAGTACCAAGAACAGCCCTCCAATATTTCATTTCATGAATACGAAAAATGAAAAAGAACTTGAACTAAACTCCCTGTTCTGAACTCTTCCAGTTCAGACGTCCCTTTGTTTTTCCTATGCCCTTAAGAATTACTTACATGTAAACAGAATCAAATTTTAAACATTATAAATATTACAAATATTTCCAGCCCTTCATTTTACATGAACAGCTGCTGTGAGAGTTCACCCCACAAATGGAATCTCAGACTCTTATAGTACATTCTAATGAAAGGAGAAGGGTTCCTCTTTATTTTACTATTCTTAAAACAAAATTGATTTCTACTTTATATTGTGAACGGCTGGTGAAGTGACCTCACTTACACTAGGGTCTTGTCATTAATGGATTTTCTCTAACAGATCCAGAGTTCCTTTTGATTACACCACTGGCTCATTTAGCACAACACATTTTATGCACCTGTGGCTTATGTTTCTAATATTGCACCTGCAAGATGACTCATCTTAGAGGACAATCTGATAATCTAGGTATTCTACAGAAAAAAGTTTAATGCAATGTACAACATAAAATTATTATTTCTGTAGCACATGGAAGTCTGACCCTGAAGCAGAGTCCTTTTCTGCTATGAACTGTGAAGAACTGTGAAAAAACCCCAAAAATACAAAAAAAAATTAGAGCCAGAGAGGTTAAATGTGCAGCAGCTTGGGTTTAGGCAACAAAAGTGACAATAGTGAGATACCAAATGTACAGCTGAAGTGTACCTTTGCCTCACACTCAAGTATAGTCTTTTCTCGTTTGAGCGGTTTGGCTCTGGTGGAGCTCCCAGTCTGCTTGAGTGCGAGCTGCCCCTGCTCCGCTTGAGCGTGGGCCGCTCCCGCAGCAGCTTGGCTCCACACAAGCATGCACCACCCCCACTCTGCTCAAGCACAAGTTGCCCCCCACTCTGAGCGAGAATGCTTTGTGCAGTTCTGAAAGATTTACACACTCTCAGGTTAGACATGGTGTTGGAGACTTTCTCAGGGTAGATGTCTACCCCGAGTATGGAGAGACCAGGTCTGTCCACCTGGAGAGACACCAGGACAGTGGCGCATGCGACTCCCCACACCTGTGTCCTTGGCTGAGTGGAAAAGGGTGGCCACAGGCAACGAGAAGCACCAACACAAACACCAACACATAGCAGGGCAGTGCCGAAAAAGTGCCAGAGCGTTGGGAGGGTGGTGTGAGGGTGCAGGGCAAATTTGCATATTAATGAGTTGCTATCCTATGCGGATGGTGTAATACTCCAGTTTTGAAGCCTGATGCTTAACAGGGAATGTTACTTACATTTAAGAGAGAAGTTACTCACCAAACTTTAAAAATGCTTTTAGTTCATTATTTCATTTGAATTTGCATCTGGAGAAAATGGTGCATGCCTTCTCTAAGAAGATTACTTTTAATTCAGTGAGAAATGAGTGTTTTGGCAAAAGGGTTTACAAGAAGAATATACCACCATGGAAAAGCATTACACTAGAGCACTAGCAAACAGCAACTCCGTGCAATTTAGAGAAATATTAATCATGGATTTAAAGTTACCCACAATAGGAAAAAAAAAAAAAAAAAAGAAAGAAGGAAAGAGAGAAAGAGTAGAAAGAAAAATAGTTAACACCAAGAGTCACATGTTGCCAGGTGTCAGGACAGAAAGCTGAACCCGAAATGGATGCCTTGTGTGCCCCCACCTAGGCAGGACATCTGTCTCCCTGACACCCCGTTCCCTCCCAGTGAAAGTGGTGAGTACCACAGTGGATCAGAAGCTCCAAGGGGGATGGTGTGGACGGGCTACTAGAAGGCAGGCCTTCCTTGAATGACAGGCCAGCCACATGGCTCCTGGGCCATGTGTGCTTCATGGACTCAGTCATGCTGGCTGCAGACCATGTGCCTTCCAGCTCTGCCACATGCTCTCTGCAGGCGGGTCTGACCATGTACTTGCAGGCCTAGGCCTGGCCCTTCCCCCCTCCTCACCCCTCCTGCAGTGAGTTGGCTCTGATGCACATAAATTCAGTGAGATTGAATCCAGTATCTCACAACCAGAATGTGTTTGGGAACTGGAACAGGCTCCCCAGGGAAATGATCACATCATCAAGCCTTATAGAATTCAAGAATCATTTGGACAATGTTCAGGCACATGTTATGATTTTTGGGACTGTCCTGTGCAGAATCAGGAGCTGCACTTCGATGATCCTTGAGAGTCCTTTCCTATTCAACCTATTCTATTTATCTGTAATTAAGTGAACTTGCTGCAAGTGAATTTTGCCTGATTGTAGGTGCTTAGTTTCTTTAAATTTACCTCAATTTATGTAAAATTGATTGAATTTGTCATTTTGTTATGATTTAGATTATCAAGATGGAACTAGCAGGTAAAATGTTAGACTTAAAAGACACCTCCCCTCACCGCAGCAGGTAGGTAAGATACGTATATACTTAAATTAACCTTCTATCTGGAAGCTCCTATAAAAAAGGATCTAGATTTTTCAGGCAGATGGAATAACATACATTTACTCATACAGGTTTTTAACTTTCTTTCCATATCCCCGTATAATATATGTAAGGTTTCTGGTCTGGAGTCCCCTGAAGTATTGGTGAACATAGCAGCTCCTCAGATGTTAAATGTCAAATGCTTCTCCCTCTTAGTTTAACTAACGCTGGACTTTTTTGTTTCAGTGAATTGAAACAGTTGTGATCAAAGTTATTATTTTTATGGAAGGCACATATAGGTCCAGTGTTTGATCCAGTGCATCAGGTCAGATTTCTAAACTGGAAATTAGACCTTTTGTATGATTAGTATTTATCAGCTGGATTATATGTAATGTTTTACACTAATTTGATTGTTATGGATTTCATTTTTAGATGTTCAACTTTCTTCTAGTGGACTGGGAATTTAGACAACTGATATATATAATTCAGTATTTAATAGTTCATTAGATTTAGAACCCAAAACATACAATATGTACATCTTATATATTTAAGCCATACAAAGTTTAAGACCCTTTCAGGTAATAACAGTTACTTTTAAAATACGGTATTTAGTGAAAGAACAAGTCAGATAGGTGTTTTGGTTTAAAGAGTAAAGATAAACTTCTTTATATTAGTGATTTACACAGTATGTATTTTATATGCATGGAAATAAAAGATGCTTTTCTCTTCATTTCAATGTATGTATTCCATTGACGCAATCAGACCTTTTCCATTAGAAAGTTTCTCTTACATAGACAGTGCTTACCTTTTCACAGAATCACAGAATCACAGAATACTATGAGTTGGAAGGGACCCACAAGGATCATCTAGTCCAACTAACCATCTAACGCCCATACAGAGACTGAATACACACCCCAGATTGGTGAACATAAACCTAGTTCCCTCACAGGTGCACAGGCCACTCCGAGCCAGGAGGCACCCACGGGAACATCCTGCCCAACACCCCCTAGCTAGATCATGTCACTGAGCTCCTCATCGAGTCTTCTCTTAAAAACCTCCAGTGACAGCGACTCCACCACCTCCCTGGGCAGTCCATTCCAATGAGTGATCACTCTCTCTGTGAAGCACCTCTTCCTAACATCCAGTCTAAACCTCCCCTGGCATAGCTTAAAGCCATGTCCTCTCTGGTGTCGTCAGCCTGAAAGAAGAGGTCCACACCCACCTGGCGGCAACCTCCCCGCAGGTAGTTGTAAACAGCAATGATGTCACCTCTGAGCCTCCTCTTCTCCAGGCTGAACAACCCCAGTTCCCGTAGTTGCTCCCCATAAGGCTTGTTCTCCAGTCCTTTCACCATCCTTGTCACCCTTCTCTGGAGCCTCTCAAGCAGCTCAACATCCTTCTTAAACTGGGGAGACCAGAACTGCACACAGTACTCAAGATGTTTTTGACAAGGNCCACTTCTCAGTTTTTTAATTTTTTTTTGTCGTCTTCTGGATAGAGAGAGAAAATGACCTTGGTGTTGCTAAGGACCAGTATCCACGATAAAATACCTCATAAACTGAAGCCAAAACACAAAGATATGGAATATATACACACCACCCTAGGACAACTTTTGACAACAGGTTAGGTAACAGGTTTGGCTAGGTTAGGTAATAGGTGATAGGTTGGACTTGATGACCTCTATAGTCTTTTCCAACCTTACTGATTCTGTTATTCTGTGAACTGTTCATGTGAATAACAACAAAATGTAATATTCTGTGTGTCTGTGTGTGTGTGTGTGTGTATTGATGCAATAACTCCCCCAAAGTTGAAAATTACTGTAAGTTTTTAAAGCATGGAAAAGTACACAGTAGACATGAGATAAGTTGAGACAATCTCACGTTTAACAATTGAGACAACAGACTCACGGAATTTCAGTCTCAGGAACTTTTATAAGAAAATTATAATCATTTCAATGACTACTTAACACAAATGGCATGTTAGAACTGTCTGTTTCAAACAGACCAGTTATCATTTCAAGGCATTTGAAAATACTGTCAGTATCTTTACTAGAGTCTCCGAGAGGATCATTACCTTCAGAGTATAAGCACTGCAGTTGACTCATGACGGTTTGTAAATCAGATAGTTTAATTTTTTAGTTCTATTCACAAGTCTTAAGTAAATAATAAATCCACTCTAGACTATAAACCCCAGTTGAAATCTCAAACTACATGGAAATAAATGTCAATTTCAGGATATAAGAAATTTTTTCCGATTAATGCATGACCACTTACTTTCACAATAAAGAATTTTATTTAACATCAATTTTATGCTTGTAAAAAGAGGGCTATTCTCTTTGCCTCTCTAGATTTATTTTTCTCTTTTGTCTCTTTAGGGTAACATTTTGTCTACATTTTTGTAAGAGGTCAACTTCATGAATTGTAGGAGTTGCAAATAGTTTGTCAATTAATATAATTTGTAAGATTTTCTAGTATGGAGGACTTAACTTATTAATATTTTAGGGATAATTGCTGCTTTGTGCAGTTTTGGGCTGCCAAGCTCAATGGACCTTGATAAGGTTTAAAGGTAATGTTAACATAGATCAGAATTGTTAATATGCATATCAATCAACAATGGTTGCTAGGAAAAGTTTCTGGGTTTAATATTACCATGAATTGGACAAACACCAGTTATTTTTACCTAGATGTTTATTAACTCAAGTATTAACATCTGCTTGCATTTGGATATGTTTAGGATGACTTCATAATATTTGTTCAGTCAGGACATAAATTTAGATAGATTTATGCCACCTTAGCCACTCAAAAACCTAGAAATATTGTGAACTTAAACATTGTGGACTATTTAAGAGACTTAGAAGTGTAATCACTGGAGATACTATAATTCAAAAAAAGCTGAATTCATGTTCAGAAGCGATCACAATAGAAGTCAAGAATCCACATAGTAGAACAATTTTTTAGGATTTAGTGTCCCAACAGGCAGAACAAACTGGAGAATAACATGGTCTTTGTAAAATGAAGATTTTTTTTATAGCTTCACAGCAGGGGGAAATTATCTGTGAATTGCGTAGTCACAGTTTCTCTAAGAAGAAATTAATATTTGGACAGAAACATTTACAGATATTAATTGGTGCAGTGAAACCTGACATGGATATGTAGATGAACTCTCACCATTAGATATTAAAACAATTTACTAAATTGAAATGCTAAGTAATGTGACCTTAGCAACCAAACTACAAAGCAGCTACAGGATCATCCTGAATTAGTTATTAATACTTAGGATTTAAAAAACAAACAAACAAACAAACAGACTTTTGAGTCTCTAAGGATCAATATCTATCCTTGCCAAAAAGATGTGAAACCAGTATTGAAAATTGTAAGGAAAAACAGTGGAAAGCAAACTAGAAAGCATCATAATGTACTTTCATCAATCAGTATGGATCCCCATATTGGCTACAGAACAGGTGTGTTACCATGTCATTTTAAATATGATACAAAGAAAATAGATAAAGAATTGGAAAAGAGACTCAGATGTTGAAAAGCTTCCATGACCAGAAGAAACACAACACTTTAGACATGTTTGGCTGGAATACACATTACAGTCAGGTTTAAATACAGGATACTAAATCATGAATTGCATCAGGAAACTACAAAGCAAATATTTATTTTCTGGTTTCAATGTACCGCATTCAGGAATCTCAAAGCTGTCTAACAGTGAATTTGCTACACAAAAATGACATGCTCAATAAAGTACTTTTAACATATTTAAAAACATAAAATCAAAATTAATTTTGTGTCATGGGGAGAGGCCTTTTGTTCTATTGTAAAACTTTTCTCCTTTTTACTGGAACAAACAATAGGTATCTCCTCCTATCTCCTTTTCCCTCCCTGAAAGGAATGTGGCATGGAAGACACCGTGTCTTATCTTATCTCCCCTTCCTGGCAAGGCATATGGCAGGGGAGGGGTCTCCTTATCTCCTTTTCCCTCCCTGAAAGGAATGTGGCATGAAGGACCCTGTGTCTTATCTTATCTCCCTTTCCTGGCAAGGCATATGGCAGGGGAGGGGTTTTATCTCCTTTCTACCAAGACAAACAATGGAGGACTCTTGTTTTCTTATCTTCCCCTCCTGGTAAGGCATGTGACTAGGAGAAAGGCCTGAGGGCAGGCTAAGTGACTGCGAATGGCATATGAAGACATGCCCACAAGGCATATGACGTGGGAGGGGCCTAAGGCCCTATAACTACAGCTCCCAAGCCTCAGCAGGGGAGGTTTGTTTGGACCTTTGAATTGAGGATGCCTTGTTTTTTCACCTCTGCCATTGCACCCAGGACCACGTGGACCTTTGACTTCTCATCTCAGCACAGCTTCTCTCCTGCTGGTCATTGGATCTCCCTGCAGTCCCTTGGACATGTCAGGAAAGGACCACTGGTTGTTTACTCCACTGGTTTGCCTACCCTGAATGCTATTCCCCCTGCCTCGGGAGTCCTGGAGGTGCCCTGGTTTTTCCTTTTAACTAAGCACCCTGTTTTGCTTTATATATTGCCATTTGTTTACAGTCGTCGTTGTTCCAGTGTAGGGTTTGGTTTTTGTTTTTCTTCCTTTTGATATTCTGTTATTGTTCAAACATATATATATATATTTGTTATATTAAATTTTTTTCCTTCCTCTCAGTAAAGTTCTTATTTCTATCTCTATATATATATAATTCAAGTATTTCTAAATTTAATTCCTGCTTCATCTTAATTGACCCAGGACATTTTGCCAAAGGATAAAAATATAAATATTCAAAAATGTAACTAAATCAATGAAATATATGGGGGAAAGAAATTAAGGCATTTTATGCTTTAAATACCCTTGTGTAACAGTTAATAAGAGTGATATGAGAAAGGATGCAAGGCTTTCTGACTTTTGAACTGATTTTTTATGGCTGTTACCTATATCATGTGAGAACCTACAGATATCTTGAGAGAAAATACCCCTGAATTTTGTATATAGCACACTGAATTGAAAGAAGATGATAGCTTCATATTTTTAATATAACATGACTATTTCTATAATAAACACAAGTTTGTCTTAAGATGTTTGTAATAATGGAAAAATACTCAAAAGAGGTCAGTAGTAGATTTCAACTGCATGACTCCCATTGAAATCAATTTGTCTCCTTAGAGGATGATGAAGAATGCTGTAGAAATAAAATAACTGAGTCAGAGAAAATTACTTAAGAAGAATTTTTGCTGTATCTGTTTTTTACCAAATTTGTGGGGGCTTCATGAATCTTTCTCTTTTCTCATACAATATCCTATGGATCCAAAGGCATAGCAGAGAATAGAATTTAAAAAAATCACTTACTAGCCGAGATGCCGCCCATCTAATTAATTGTGATGGTAACTCAGATACTCAAAAAACACCTTACAGAGGTGAGATATTAATCAGAAAAAATTACTGGAACCCTTAAAAAACCCCAAAGTCATGCCACATTAAGCACATGAGGTTCTTGCTCTCTTAAAACAAAAACAATATTTTCCAAGTAAATTAATTGTTACATTGTGGTTTTCCCTTAAATTCAACTCAGCTGAAATATATATGGTTTATAATATGTTAATTTTAAAGAAGTAAAAGAAGTCTCCATTTCTTTAAAAAAAATCTTATGGTTCATTCATCTGTTTCCTAGTGTGTAGAATGGATTTTAGAAAGAAAGAGTGGGAGGAGAAGTTATTGGTCTGGAAGATATATTATATTACATCTATAACAAAAGAAATGAAGCTGCCAGCAGAGGAATAATAGTGGCAATATTCAAATTCTTTCCCCTAATTCTTTCAGGATTCAGAATCTTTCAGGTACTCAGAATCTTTCAGGTATTCAGAATCAAAATCAATTAATGCTTTAAAACAACTGTTGAGAAAAAGCATTACCTTTAAGGAAAGTAGTGAAGTAATTCACGACAATGAAGCTGAGAAAAGGCAGTTTGCACTATTTATTTCCCCAAGAGCTAGTTGGTGTAAAAGCTGCACTGCCACTTGTGCCATTTATTACAGAGAAAAAACATGACGTTGAAGAATCCAATCTTCCTGTTAACTATACTCTAAGTTAGCCTGTCATAAAAATCATAGTGGGGAAAAATTCCCCAAACACTCAAATAGAAACAACTGTTGTTCCCTTAAACAAACAAACGTGCCCTCCTCCCACTGTCCCTCCTCCCCCCGCCCCCCTCATTGTTTCAACTTTTTTTAACGTCTGAATATCTATCTGTTACCTTACTAAATATATATAAATATCTTGAGTAAGCATTTTTAAAAAATAATTCAGGAAATAGGGAATTTTCAGGTAACAAGTAAAATAGCTAATGCTTGCTTCTAGCATTAACTTCCTCTTTAATCATATGATTTCTTGATTTTAAGACTTTTGTGTCTTAGTGAATGCTCATTTTCAAACTTGCCTTCTATGGATGACCATATATTCTGTAATTTATATTTTCGAACGCACTGTGATAAAAGTGTGTTCCGGAAGTAAATTCAATGTTTTCACTGTTAAGGTGAGAGAAACTTTAATTGGACAGTGTTGTTTCTTTCTTTCTGGATTGGGGAATGATCTGAACTAAATTTAAAAACCGTTATTGCTGACTTAACTCATAACAACAATGCCATTTTCTTACAGTCACAAGATCTTAAGAGTCAAGAGTTGTATTCCAAGCCAGGAAAGATTTCTCTCTCAGGTCTTTTGGAGGATATTGCTGTAGGAATCATCAGTGAGAAAAACAGAAGGAAATGTTGGAAGCTAAGGCTATTTTAGCAATTCAACCAGTTGATAACTTAAATATGGAGAGCCCAGGGAGCCGTCTGAAGGGCACACTTGGGACCCGAGCCGAGGCTGGGCGGATATCACCAGGGCTTGAATTGGCACCAGCCAGTGAGAAGCCAGCTGCGAGGGGCCGTTTTGAACTTGCAGGACTTTGAGGTGGGGGCACCCAGGGAGCCAAGACCTCCCACCTGTAGGTACTTAAACCCTTGACTCTCCTGAGAGCACAGTGAACTGTAGCACAGCGAACAGGGGCAAGGCAAACAGGAATGTAAACTGCGTGGGGCTTGGGCAACTGCATGAGGCTTGGGGAACAGCAGGGGGCTTGGGGAACTGCAGGGGACTCAGGCAACTGTGGAAGACTCATAAATAAGTAATTAGTAGGTAGTTCCCACAGATAGGGCAAGTGAGCAGGGTAGGAGGCATGGTCTTGGCAGGTGCTTTCTCTCCTTCCCCCCTGTCAGTCATAGCCAGAACCAGACAGAAGAAAGTCGGGGCCAAGGCTACAAGGTAGGCTCAGAACCAAACTACCCCTTTGTCAGTGGATGTGGCTGTCCAGACTCCTGGCTGCAGGAAATGCCTGAGCCTGATGGTTGAACAGGAGGACAGCCTGCAACAGACCTGTGTCCAGTGTGAGCTGGTAAATGACCTGCTCTCCATGATAACAGAGTGAAAGAAATAGGTGGAAAGGCTGAGAAATAATCAAGGCAATGCAAGAGAAGTAGGATTGAGAGACGATGCACTCCCAACCTTTAGAGATTCTTGGGAGCCAGAGCATCCACATGCACATCACATTCCTGAACACGAGGTAGGAGAAAGAAACCTTGAGGATGAGGGGGAGTGGGAACAGGTCTCCTCCCATGGGGGTAAGACATCCCTCACCTGTCCACAACTACCCTTTCAGATGCCACCCTATGAGTTACCCCTACAGAACAGGTTTGAGGTTCTGGATTTTGGGGATCAGGAGGATGACACGGAAGGAGGCCCCCCACCTAGTAAATCTCTAGGAACTACCTCTCCCACTAAGCAATCAGAACCTCTAGTCTCAAAAAGAAAAAGAGGGTAGTGGTTGTCGGGGACTCCTTTCCAAGGGGAACAGAAGGGCCTACCTGTCAACCGGACCCATCCCACAGGGAGGTCTGTTGCCTCCCTGGGGCCTGGGTATGGGTTATTGTTGAGAGGTTGCCAAAACTAATTCAACCTTCAGATTATTACCCCCTGCTGGTTGTCCAGTCTGGTAGTGACGAGATCAATGAGAAGGGATCCAGAGAGATTAGGGAGGGGTTTAAGGAACTCGGTCGATTGATCAGTGGGACAGGAGCACAGGTAGTCTTTTGCTCTGTCCCTGTAATGGCGGGACTACACTCTGAGAGCAACAGGAGGATTCTCACTCTTAATAAATGGCTGAAGGGCTCGTGACACCAGAAAAATATTGAGTTCTATGACGATGAGGTGTCCTTCACCAAACCAGGGTTGACAGACCCCTGAGGGCTGTATCTATCAAATAGGGGTAAAAGGGTTTTGGCCCCGGGGCTGGCAAGACTCATTGACAGGGCTTCAAACTAGACTTGAAGGGGGAAGACGATCCAGCAGTCACTCAAGAGGACACTGAAACTGGTAAAAATGAGCCAAAAATATATTCAGCATCACAGCTTAAGTACATGTACACCAATGCACGCAGCCTGGGTAATAAACAGGAAGAACTGGAGCTTATGGTGTATCAGGAGCAATATGATAATTATCATCACGGAAATATGGTGGGATGACGTGCATGATTAGAGTGCTACACTGGAAGGCTACACACGCTTCAGAAGAGATAGGAGAGCACATAGTGGTGGGGCGGTGGCCCTGTATGTTAAAGCAATCCTAGATACCATAGAAATTGACATCATGGATGATCAAGAAGAGAGCCTATGGGTCAAGGTAAGAGGGTTTCCCAATAAAACTGAAATTCTGCTCGGAGTATGTTACAGACCACCAGATCAGGAGGAAGAGGCAGACCNTGTGAAGGACAATAACAAATGTTTCTGTAAGTATATCAACAGTGAAAAGAGAGGCTGCAACAACCTTCACTCCTTATTGGATGCAGAGGGGAATAGAGTAATTAGAGGTGAGGCAAAGGCAGAAATATTTAAAACCTCCTTTGGTTCTGTTTTTAACGGTAAGACAGACTGCCAGTAGGACAACTGGACTTGTGGGCTGAGGTAAGGAGTCGGGTTGTAATATAATCCCCCTGCAATCAAAGAAGAGGTAGTTAGAGACTTGCTGAGTGGCTTAGATCCTCACAAGTNTGGCCATGGATATCGTATACTTGGACCTTAGCGAAGTATTTGACTCAGTTTCCCATATTAAGCTTCAGGAGAATCTCATGGGGCATGGACTGGATATAAGTATTTTATGTTGGGTTAGGAACATATTGGATGGACGAGCTCAGAGAGTGTTAGTGAATGGTGCCACATCCAGCTGGCAACCAGTCACTACTGGTGTCCCACAGGAGTCAGTATTAGTCCCGGCACTGTTCAACATCTTCATTGATGATATGGACGAGGGAACTGAGTCTATCATCAGCAACTTTGCAGATTATACCACGCTAGGGGCAAATATTGAACTGTCAGAGTGTAGGAGGGTCCTTTTGAGGGACCTAGAGAGACTAGAGGAATGGCAAGACTCCAATAGTATGAGATTTAGCAAGACTAAGTGCCGGGTTCTTCACTTTGGACGTAAGAACTCCATGCATCTCTATCAGCTAGGCGATGAGTGGCTTGAGAGTGGTGAAATAGAGAGGGATTTAGGAGTTATCATTGACAGAAAACTTAATATGAGCCAGCAGTGTGCCCAGGGGGCTGAGAAGGCCAATGGCCTGCATCAGGAACAGTGTGGTCAGTCGGTCCAGGGAACTTATCCTTCTCCTGTACTCGACATTGGTCTGACCACATCTTGAGTACTGTGTGCAGTTCTGGGCTCCCCAGTTTAAGAAGGATGTTGAGCTGCTTGAGAGGGTCCAGAGAAGGGCAACAAGGATGGTGAAGTGACTGGAGGACAAGCTCTATGGGGAGCGGCTTCGGGAACTGGCGTTGTTCAGCCTAGAGAAGAGGAGGCTCAGAGGCAACCTAATTGCTGTTTACAACTACCTGAGGGGAGGTGGCCGCCAGATGGGTGAGTATCTCTTCTCTCAGGCTGATGACACCAGAATGAGAGGACATGGCCTTAAGCTACGCTGGGGCAAGTTTAGACTGGATGTTAGGCAGAGGTTTTTCACAGAGAGAGTGATCTCTCATTGGAATGTGCTGCCCAGGGAGTGGTGGAGTCTCCATCCCTGGAAGTATTTAAGAGAAGACTCGATGAGGACCTCTGACATTGTCTAGTTGGTGGGAGGCTTGGATGGATGGAGCATGGTGCCCATGGTTCCACGCTTGTGGGCCTGATATATTATTTCAGTGACATCAGAACAGCAAATTCTGTAAAATGAGGTAAGTATTTCTGTGTAATATGTAACAACATTTTCCTCAATGTTATGAGCACTATTTGTCTTTTCTCACTGAAGTACATTGCAATGGAAGATGATNTATCTATTTCTATCCAAGATCTTTATCTTGTTCCTTGTTCTTATGTTGGCCTTTAATAGACCAAGGACTACTTGGACAACCATATTGTTCAAAATATTATGTTGCCCAAAGAGGAAAATTACTATGTTAAAATATAATTTATTTAGTTTACTTTGCCTTTCTTAAAACTAGCACATATTTATGGAAATTACTACTAAATTTAGTCTTTACATAAAGTTTGAAACTGAAATTGCACAAGAATATTTTTCTGAAAATGTATTAATTAAAATGTGTTAGAAATTTCTATGAATTAGAGAAAATCATCTCTGCATCAAAAAAAATTAGTATCGACAACATAAAACACATTTTTTTTGTACTCACTTTCCTCATTAATAAGAATAAAGTTATGACACTGAGAAAACTCAGTTGTTTTGTTTTGTGGGTTCTTTTCCTTATTTTGAAGCTTCTGAGCATATATCATTACTGCAGAATACAATCAGAATAACAACACTTCTTTTTTCCCCCCGATAAAGCTGGTTTTTTCCTTGTCTGTACTTCAGCACCATTCATGAAACCAACATTGGTTTGTTTTAGTTTTTTCTTAGGCTTATTTATAATTCAGTGATAGCTTTTAGATGAAGCATAAGAAATCTTCAGGAGGGACTGTGTGAACCACTCTGAACCTTGGATTCCAGAACAACAGAAATCACAGCTGAAGCCTACAATTCGAGCTCATGTAGCCCTTATTATATTTGGAGAACTAAAGGAGAAAGGATTTCAATACATTTTTTTACTTCTCTTTGGACTATAACAAATAATCTGAGGAGAAAGGAAAGAAAGGCAAGTAAGGAAAATGAGAGTATTCCTTGCCAAATATAAGAGAGCTCTCAACTTCTGTTTCCTAGAGTTTTGCTCCCAATGAGCCCTGGAGCATTCTAAGCAAGCCAAGTTACAAAAGAACTCATATCTACTAATGGTAAGATAATTAAAAAATCTCAAGATAAATTTTGAAACCTCGTGTAATTTCTAGGGCAGCACGCAGTTTTTCTTCAAGATGTAAATGGATAACAGAATTATTAATACAGTGACCCCTGTGTTTCACAGGTCCACGGGTCTGGAATGGCGCCGTGCAGACTGCAATTTGCAAAGACAGTGATCTCATGAATATGCAATTCGGCCCTGCCCATCCACCTGCCCCTCATGGTTCCCTTCCTGGCTCCCTCCCCTTGCTGCCACGGAATGGGGTGGGATGGGGTGTGATATGATTGGGTAGGACAAGACAGCACTGGGATGGGACACCTTGGCTATTAAACTGACACTTTTCTCTTTTTTTTCCCTTTTTTTTTGGCATGTACATCAACTTCTCCGGGTGTCCTGGTTTGGGATTTTTTGCTCCTCTGACAGTGAGGGGGTTATCAGCTCAGCTCTTGCCTGGGCCTCAGTCGTTGCCAGTGATTCAAGGTTGCAGAGATAGGAATGCCTCTGTGAATAAACATATTTGGGAGAGAAGAAAAAAAACTTAGTAGCAAGATGTAGAGTGCCGGGTCAGGGCCTGTATGGAGAAGCTGAAATCTCTGAAGGACCCCCAGGCCTTCTAGAGAAAGGGTAGGAATTTTCTTCGAGGCATCCCACTGCTGTTTGTGGAAAGGACCATGGTGCAAACCTATGGAGAGAGAGAGGAACCAGTGATGCAGAATCCATCTGAAGCCACGACTGAAGATGGAGGACCATGCTGTAACAGCTGCAGAGGTTTTTTCAGAGCCCAGAAATACAAGCCTGGAGTTGCAAGCTCAGCAGAGATCCTTTGGATAGATGTTTTGTGACAGAATTGCATTGTGGTAGGATATGAACTATGTACTTTGGGATGGGCTCATAATGACACAGCAATAGCCAGTGTTTAAAAAACTGCATCCTGTGCTATGAGTCTCAGGCAACAGAGAATGGAAGAGCTGTCATCCGTTGGGAAAGGGTCATGAAAGACATTTCCTCTCATGAGAGAGAGAGAGAGAGAGAACTTTATGGAAGGGCAGAGAGATAGTTCCTACCCTGGATCTGGTCAGAAATACCAACAAGGCTGGTTTTACCCCTATCACTGTTCCCCCTTTGTCTCCTGGTGAAAAAGTGGAATATGAAATCTGTTGTAAGAGAAGGAGGGGTGGGGGGGAAAAGTTGCCTTTTAAATGATGCTTCTCACATAAGTTCTGATCTTGTTAGGTAATAAATAAATCCTTTAGCTTCTTTACTTGTAGTTTGCCTTGCTTTTGCTTGTGACCAGTTTATTTTTCCCAGTTTTTTCCTCCAGGAGACGTTGTGGGTGAATCTCTGTCACCCAGTCAGGGTCAAACCACGGCACCGGGTCATCATGGAGTTTTCCCGCTCTGCACATCCACAGCATTCAGGCTCCTTCCATGGTCCACAGCTGCCAACCCCAAGCCCTGGTCGCTTGGGGAAAGATGAAGCTGGAAAGTTGCATTCCAAGCTCAGCCTTCCCTCTGGACTCATGACTGGGAAAAACAAGAACTCTGCCCTGGTGTGGCATCTGCCCACCTCAGTGTGGCACACAGTGCCCACCTGCCTTGTGCTGTCCCCTCCCTGCACAGCATCAAGGCTGCTGCCCCTTTCCTCTCACACTGGGAGGAGCCATGGTCCCTTGGAAAATGCCACCGCTCAGGAGAGGGAGGTGTTTCTCCCATCTTTAATTCTCCTCAACTGTCCAAGCATACTTGGTGCCCATAAGGCACACATACAAGAACTTGTACCATGCTGATAGTAAACAGGCAGCAGGCAGATTTTTTTCCTATTCTATTATTTTCTTTCTTTTTTAAGGTTTTTCAGATAGTGAACCTGGCTCCCTCTTCTGGGTTGACGTTGAACACTGGGGATGGGACAACACTGCCAGTGCAGGGGGACCCCTGTGGTCTCAGACCCTGGGGCAGTGCGGAGGGGGCACAGGCACTGCCCTGTGGATATGGAGGGTGGGAACTGCAGAGATGCCCTTCCCTTTACCACGCCGGTAACAAAGGGCACCACACGGGGATCTGTGGGGACCATGGTGATGGGGGAAAGTGCTTCCCGCTCCTACTGTCACACACATACACACATAATGGTGGCCCACTCCTGCAGCCCAGAGGAGAATAATGCCAGCTGCCCAAACAAACATGTTTACATTAAACGCAACCCGGACGAGACCAGGACCAGGATGGGATGGGCCATGCAGCATGTGGGTCCTAGGTCCCTCCCCTCCCTGCACGGAGTGGCTTCCCAGTTGGGCCTACTTACATGTTCATGAGCTCATTTACATATTAATGAGCTGTCTGCCTTCACAGCATTTTGTGCACATACATACACCACCACTTTTTGCTGAAAAATGAACAGAAAATTATTGAATACATGGAGATGTGAATCACAGATAAGTGAGGGTCTTACGTATTGCTTATGATCTGAACCTCCATAACCTAATTTTAATTAGCTTCTTTATCAAAAGGCATGCAAGCAATTTCTGTGATTCCCTGTTGAAACTGAATATTGTTTTACAGTCTTACACAGTTGATGTACAAAGTTATTTTATGTAAACAAATGTCCCAAGCTAACCACGTAGAGTCACTGATGGCATTTTAGATGATTAATTCTCAGCCATTTGAAGGTGGTGATCTATCAGTTGAAGAAAACTACCACCAAATTGAATGTACTATGAAAGCAAGAGTATATGGTTAATAAGCTTAGTTATTTCTTCATATATTTAAGGAGCTGGCAGAGACTAGTTGAACTAGGAGAATAAAGTGCAATGAAAATTCATGAAAATTAGTTGGGGTTAACTTTGCTTACTTTTTTCTTATTTTTTTT
>WEKX01027559.1:0-10168 GCA_013390025.1 Pitta sordida
TTTTTCATATTTTTATGAATACACTGACACTATACTGAACTATAATATTTTTTGACAGAAGAGAAGAAAATGTCTAGAGAAAAAAAGTGCTTAAGCACTGTTTTATTATGATCTTTATCCTAATGTGCTACACATTATGAATGGGCAAAGGAGTTACAAAACTTCTTTGGATTTGCAGTTAAGAGGATCCCTTAATGATGGATGTATGACAGAGATATGACTACAACATCTGTCTTGTGACAATGAAACATAAGTGAAGACTTAATGACAGAGGTAGAGAAAAAGGGCCACTTCACTCTGGCTGACTTCTAGCATGTGTGATGACACTTTGATTGCACTTGGATATGAACATAATCTGTTATGAAGGTACCAAAATGTGGCTAACAGAAGGTTAGAATAAAAGCTATGTCCACAGCTCCATAAAGACAAAATGTGTTGAAGCTCTTTCTGAACTTATTTTAAGACTGCAGAACAGAGTAGAAGTGAGTTAAAATTCTAAGCACTTTTCAGAACTTTTACCAAAACACCATGACTTAAACTCTGCACTTAAAATACCTTGTTAAAGCATACAGTACATATAGGAAAATATTAGTATAGCAATGAACGTGTCATCTAAATGCAGGAACAATGAGGAAGCTAAACTACACAGACTGATAGAGCGGATTAATGGCGTGTTTCCTCATTTTATTTTTGTAACCTCTCAATGTATCATAACATCCAGCTGTCTCAGAGAGGTCACTATTTCCTATCTCATCTAAAAGAAGCAGAAATAAAGAGTAAGTTGAAAATGTTGCTGAGGGAACTGAACTATATTTCTCTCCTGGGGTCTTGCCAGAACTTTTGCAAATTCTTAATCTCCCACTGCGTATTTTCACATTTGGTACACGATTATTATTGACAAGTAGTGTGGTTTTATTAGCTTTATGAAACTGATAGCTGCTATGCATGTCCCAGGCTCTCATGCGGGAGACCATTCAGCAACACCCTCTGAGCTCCTCCATCCAACCAGTTCCTAACCCAACACAGAATGCTCCTATCCAACCCATGCTCCAAGAGTTTCTTCTTAAGAAATCCATGTCAAAGGCTTTGCTAAGATCCAAGTACACAACATCCACGGCCTTTCTATTGTCAACCAGGCGAGTCACCAGTCCATAAAAGGGGATTAGGTTGGTCAGGCAAGACCTGCCTCTCTGTTCCATGACTTTGCCTGGGACTGAGGTCAGGCTGACAGGTCTACAATTACCTGGATCATCTTCCTGGCCCTTCTTGTGGGTGTGTGTCACATTGGCCAATTTCCAGTCTTACAGTATGTCACCGGTAAGCCAGGACTGCTAGTAAATTATGGAGAGCAGCTTAGTGAGTTCTTCTGCCAGCCCTCTCATCACTCTCGGATGGATCCCATCTGGTCCCATGGATTTATGAGGATCCGAGCTGCTCAGCAAGTCCCTAACTACCTCCTCCTGTATTACAGATGGGATATACTGCATCCCTACCCCTTCCTTCACTTCAGAAGTCCAATTTTCCTGTAGGCAATCTGTCTTGCTGTTAAAAACATAGGCATAGAAGGCAATAAGTATCTCTGTCTTTTCCTCATGTCTGGTTACTGCATTCCCCTCTGCATCCAATAAGGAGTGAAGGTTGTTGCAGACTCTCTTTTTACTATTGATGTATTTATATAAACATTTCTTGTTGTCCTTTACAGAAACAGCTAGCTTGACTTCCATCTGGGCTTTTGCCTCTCTAATTTTTCTCCTGCACAACTTGGCAATTTCCTTAAACACACCCTGACTTACCTCCCCTTTTTTCCAAAGGTTGTACATCCTCTTTTATTCCCCTACTTCTTTCAGCAGCTCCTTGCTCATCCGGAATAGTGTAGCCAGTAGGACTAGGGAAGTTATTCTTCCCTTGTACTCAGCACTGGTCAGACAACATCTTGAGTACTGTGTCAAGTGTTGGGCTCCTCAGCTTATGAAAGATGTTGAACTGCTTGAGAGGGTCCAGAGAAGGGTGACAAGGATGGCAAAAGGACTGGAGGACAAGCCCTGTGGGGAGCAGCTGTGGGAGTTGAGATTGTTCAGCCTGGAGAAGAGGAGTCTCAGAGGTGACCTCATTGCTGTTTACACCTACCTGAAGGGAGATTGTGGTTGGGTGCTTGTAAATCTCTTCTCTCAGGCTGATGACACCAGAACAAGAGGACATGGCCTTAAGCTATGCCAAGGGAGGTTTAGACTGGATGTTAGGAAGAGCTTTTTCACAGAGAGTGGTCCCTCACTGGAATGATCTGCCCAGGGAGGTGGTGGTGTCACCATCCCTGGATGTGTTTAAGAAAAGACTGGATGAGGAACTCAGTGACGTGGTCTGGGCAATGAGAGGCTCAGATGGACAGAGCATGGTGCCCATGGCTCCTGGGTTAGGGGTGCAATCCCTGTGTGGGAGTCGCTTGGGAGTTGGAATAAATGATCCTTGTGGGTCCCTTCCAACTCAGAATAACCTGTGAACCAGGGGTTCGATTATTGCCAGAGAGGTAGTGGTGCTGTTTAAGAGCTGGACTCAATGATCCTTGTGGGTCCCTTGCAACACTGAATATTCTGTGATTCTATGATTCTGTGCATGAGTTGCTTTCTGTCCCCCATGACTGAAATGAAAGGAGATACTGCATCTCTAAAGGCTTGCCTTTAGCAATTTTCATAAGTAAATAGCACAACTGAATGTTTGTTGAATCAGCACTAATATATACTGAATCATCTTACCTACTTTGAAGAAAATCTCATCAAAATTTCAAAGAAAGGATGATTCAGTTCCTGAATTTTGCGTTGCAGTCTAGAAGAGATACATGTAGTGATGAATTTGCTCAGAACAACTTGTTTGTTTGTTTGCTTGCCTGTGACTGTAGACCTGTTGGCACCAGAAGTCCTCATATTGTTCTTATAAGCAACATGTTGCTCAGAGTTGTAGCATCTTGGAAAGTTTCTGACTGGAAAATCAGCTGTTTTCTGAGGAGAAGAATACAGAGAGATCTGAATAAGAAACCTTTCTGCTTCCACATTGCATATTTTGACATTATTATTTTGTGAAAATAATTATTTCCATCATTAAACAAAAATAAATGTGAGTTATCACAAAAATTTTACAGCCACCTTTTCCAGTGAATGGCCTTGTGAGGACCAAGCAGGTAGTTAAAAATAAAACCCTTTAAAGAGTTTTCAACAAAATCACTGCTGGTACACACCTTACAGGTACCAGGAACTAAAGTCTCCTTTAACATGATATTATATATATTAAAGACAATATTCTTCAATTCCAGTTAAAATAAGTCCCTGCAGTCTGAGGAACCTTGTATTACTTGTATGAATCACAGGTTCACAGATTCATAGGTTACTCTGAGTTGGAAGGGACCCACAGGATCATCTACTCTAACTCCCCACCAATTAGACCATGTCACTGAGCTCCTAACCGAGTATTCTCTTAAACACCTCCAGGGACGGCGACTCTACCACTTCCCTGGGCAGACCATTCCAATGAGAGATCTCTCTCTCTGTGAAAAACCTCTTCCCAACATTCAGTCTAAACCTCCCCTGGTGTAGCTTAATGCCATGTCCTCTCATTCTGGTGTCGTCAGCCTGAGAGAAGAGATCCTCACCCACCTGGTGGCAACCTCCTCTCAGGTAGTTGTAAACAGGAATTAGGTCGCCTCTGAGCTTCCTCTTCTCCAGGCTGAACACGCCAGATATTGTAGCCGCTCCCCATAGGGCTTGTCCTCCAGTCCTTTCACCATCCTTATCACCCTTCTCTGGACCCTCTCAAGCAGCTCAACATAAGGCTTCCAACTTTCAAAGCTTCTTTTTTGTATTTTTCCATTTTACTTAGCTTCTGTTCAGCTATTGCTGCACAGGAACATATTTGATGAGGTGATTTAAATCTTGAAAGCCAGGACTAGTGCCCCTCTGAGATGGTGTCAGAGAAAAAAGCCGTTTAGCTGTGTTTTTAGAAGCTGCCCATATGACTTAAGAAAGTAGGGGAAACTGAATATTTCTGACTACTCTGTTAAATTAGCAACTTTAATTAGGTATACTAAGACATTTCTTTTCTAAGGAATGTCTTCTGGCTGCGTAACTTAACAGTGAGAACAAGACAGGCAGGAATATATGTTCAGGAGGCTTAACAACATCTGTTGACCTCCTGTCACTTTCAAGCAAACACCAAGCATATCTCCCAGCCTATGTCCTCCTGTGCCAGAAAGAAAACAAGTGCAAGAGTTTGATGAGATGTAGAGCATATCCCAGTTAGGTTTGCAGTCCTGAAAAACAGTGAATGTGGGCTTCTAAGTCATCCTCAGACATCCTGAGAACTATACAAACCCTTTTTTCTAGTTTAATTTCATGTCTGAAGCCTTTGCCTTATTCTAACACTCAGAAATAGATTTCATCACAAATGTTAGTTGCTTGCTTTCGTGGGCATTTACTAACTCCTCAATGACCACAATATGACCACACCCGATGATGCAGTAGAAGAGAACAATCAAAAAAAACTCAGCCCAAGAAATATGAAAGACAATCAGGTAAACTGGGTACTGATAAATCAGTTGCACAGTTTGGTGACTGAATGGATTGACAACTGAATCTTACCATATAAAATACTGTTTTAGAGCTGCTATTGCTAATCCTTTCTCTAGTACTACAATTACACAGGAAGATTATTAAAACCAGTGCTTACACTAAGGACATAGTAAGTCACACACGCACAGGGTCATGCAAGCTGACCCATTCCTACAACACTCCTTCCTGATCTCCAGCGACACCGTCAGCAAGAGGTTGTGCTTCCTGCACACTGCCTGACAGGTAAATGGAAGAGGGCCTACATGCTCATGATGCTAGAGAACTGTAGCTGAAGTCAGGAGACACCCATACTGATTGTCCTGGTTTCAGACAAGGACAGAGTTATTTTTCACATATCAATAGTTCACTCTAAAAGGCTCATGTCTCAAACATTTATATCAACCATTTTATTTCCCCTGGGAGTGAGTCACAAGCTGGTGGTCAAAATTAGTGTCTTGCCAGTTGGCACCACCTGAAAATTTCATGCCTTATCTCAGATTCCACTGTTCATATGACTTAATTTATTACAAAAGTAGAAACTTTTGGGAAGAAGCCATGCCTCCCTGCTGCACTGTCTCATTACTAACACTTACAGAAGATTAGATTTTAGAATTCATGACCTGCTTAGTACTTCAGAAAGCAACAAAGCTAAACAGTAATGCTATTTTTTAAAAAAAAAAGGAAAAAAAGTTGGTTTCATTGCCTGGCTTGTCTGTGCACTACATGTTCAGCATCTTAGCTTCTCTGTCCAAATGTCTATAAATAAACAGATGGCTAATGAAATTAAAACATCTTTGAAATACTATCATTGCATTAATAAAAATAAGTACAGTAATCCCTGGAATTTCATGAGGATTCAGGTCTGGAAACATGCTGTGGTAAGTGAAATCCCTGAAGTAGCAACTCATATATATGTAACTATGGGCACCCCCCCCCTTCCCCTCAGCTCCAAGCAGCAGTAGGACAATGCAGCAACAAGCAGGAGCATGCAGCAGCATGCAGGAGAAAACAGTAAGCAGTAGCTGGCAGCTGAAAACAATCAGTAGCAATTAGCAGCAGCTAACAGAGGAGGAGGGCTCCACATGACAGCTTGGCTAACACACATTTGAGACAGTGTTATAAATATTTGCCATCATTTTATTAATACTGGCAACACTGGCAATCGAGCTGTGGGTTGTCCCTGAGTAAGTGGCACATGCTGGTGCCGCACTCCCCCCCAAACCCACCCCTCCCCACTGCACCCCGCCCCGCATGGGGCAAAAGAGGACGGAAGCCGGAAAATATCTTCACAGGGAAAAAATCTGCTGTACACTGACCTCACAAGAGGTGAAACAAAAAGTAGTGAGGGATTACAGCATATCCTCGCTGCATTGCAACCCCTCCATTATGACCCTGCCTATTTGCGAGGAAAATTTCTCGCTGTTCAGTTTCAGCCATTAGCGAGGTTCCCCGGCCAGCGCATGCGCAGTGCGTCTGCTTCGCCAAGGGGCAGTGGTGGTGCTCCCTCTGAGGTGGGACTGGGCCAGCCCCACGGGGAGGATGTGTGGTTTCTGCAACTCTCTGGGTACTGTGGGACAGGGACGGCCACTGTAGAAGACGGAGCAGGACCCTGTGTGGTGTGAGGCAGCAGGTGGGGATGAGTCCTCCACCTGTTTATGCTTAATTAATTAAGGTCCCTGAGTGTCACTCGCCTGCCCATGCGTGCAGAGCGCCTGCGAGCTGTGAGCGAGCAGTGCTTGCGTGCGTGTGTCTGTGTTACTGTTTCCCTGGTTACAGGTGGGGAAGGGCATTGCTCCAGGAAAGTGGGGCTGGCTGCGACATGTCAGCGGGACATGCTCACTCCTCTGTCACATTCCATCAGCGCCACGTGACGTCAGGACGCAGGGCCGGGACACAGGGTCGGGATGTGGCAGGCACAAGCATGGGGGCTGGGGGGGGGACTGGGAGGTAGCAGCAGCATGGGATTTGCGCTGCCGGTGGGGCCATACGAGCACATGCGGTCCCAGCAGCCCGGCCCCGGTTGCAGCTGCAGAAGCATCAGCATGGCCGAAGAGAAATCTAGGGATTCTCAGGAGGGGGTCTCCCCGGGCAGACAGGGCACAGAAATGCTTCCCTTCCCTGTGCTGGGAGAGCCCATGGGGAGGAGTCAAAGAGGCTCCCCACTGCTCCTGATTGTCTCGGGGTGGAGCGATGGGCATGGCCTGCAGGCATATTAATGACCTGCATGTATTTGCACGTTTGACATTCTGCGAGACCTCTGACATGACCAGTTTTTCTCACAAATGCGGGGGTATAACTGTATTGCATTTCACAAGATCATCTATACCATAAAACATTAAAGAGGAATGAAGAAATAACTTGAAAGAACCTAGTAGTAGCCAAAATTTTGCACTTCATTTATAGATAACCTTCATATTTTGAGGAAATGGTAGAGAAATTTGGACTCTGTGTGAACATTTTCCATGTCATTTTTTTCTAATTATGACTATTCATATAGAATTCATTATAATGCAAAACCTTTATATCTGAGACAGATTTTGGATCCATATGTAAAGGGGGCTTAAATTCCACAGCACTGAAACGTCTAATTTTTCTCACTTGCTCCCATTAAAGAAATCTATACCTCTGACTTACTTTCCTAAATTCAACTTAAGAAGTACAAGGACTAAGAGGAGTCTCAAACTCCACAAGAATCACAGTGTAGCTGGAAGCGAACTACATCTAATGTTTGTAAAGCAAGTGGACTGGACAGTGGGAAAGGCACTCTGGAGCCTAGAATATGGGCTACAGTGAGGGATAAATTTCAGTCTATAATCTACTTACTTGAAGTTAAATCAATGAACAGGTTTGAAGACTGCATTGCTGTCCAAGGCCACATCCTCTAATATAGCAAACACTCAACCTTAAGGATCCAGATATGCTCAGATTCACTCTTTAAGGCTACCTCCATAGAGTTCTTTAAGGCTACTTCCACCAAGATAATCAGATACACATCTTATGCACAGATAGTGTGACGTTTTTCAGTGTCTCATCCACAAGATGTTAAAACCTCTCAGTGCACACATTAAACTTCAGTCTCTGATCACAGAATAGAGCTTTTAATACAGAAGACCAAAAGCCCTTAAAATGAAAACACACCAGAGGAGGAAGGTTACAGTGCTTAAGGATACTGCCTATATCTAGAGATTCTGCAAGAGAAGGGAACTTTTTGAAGACAACACTCAGATGATCCCTGAAACAAGATCATATAAAAACTATAGAGTAAAAACCTCTGGCAAAAAGGAAAATTCCTTTCCTTTAAATCATAGAATGGGTTGTATGGGAAGGGATGATGAAGAGCATCCAGTTCCAATCTCCCTACCATGGGTAAGGACACCTGGCAATAGCTTAGCCTAGGGCAGGGAACTAGAGACTGTCACACTAACCAGCTATAGGCAACAAAAGGGTCTAAAAGTGACTGCAATGAGCTGTCCTGGCATCTGTCAACCCCTAATGCAGCTCCACTCTTTCAGAGGAAAGCAGTGCAAGCCCTTACACCAGCCACCATCCTAGCACTTCTCCCCAAACAAAATCACTTATCAAATGAGAGGATATTCTTCCTAGATGGGCCAGAAAACTTCAAAGACAGCAGTAATTGAATTCAAGACTGATATGGAGCAAGAAAATAAAAAAGAGTGATCATATCTCCTTTCAATTTCTGTTTGGTACTCATATACAGGGTTTGGAGCAAGTTACAAGGTGCCTTCCAAATTAAACGACAAGGAGGAAAGAGAAAAAGAGGAAATAAAAGCCATCAATTTCTCAATGTGCCATTACAGTCAAGAAATTACCACATACCCATCTAAAATACATTCTCCTCGAGAATAATATGTCCAACACTGATCGGTGTATAAAAAAAAAAATAAGTGTTAAAGACTGGTAGAGGTTCAGAAATGAAAGTTCAAACCTCTGAAAAAATTCAGAGAAATTATCAAACAAACAGGAAGAGGCTGGGTAAGTTGATAGAAAAAAGTTACTCTTTGTTTTAATGTGTACCTATTACAATAAAAAATATGGACTAATAATCTGGAAATGGTTGGGAGCTTCTCATCTCCATTTCTTGTAATAAATAGATAGGAAAGAATTCAACTAAAGAATGATAAATTAATCATAAATACTTCTTCTTCTCTGCAGCAGAACAGAAGTTCCTTGAAGCTGCTGAGGCCAAAATCTTAGAGATCCTAAACAAACATGTGTCTGATAAAAATCTAGAAGTGTTGATCAACTTTGGTTTGGAATATGTATAAAACTTCAGAACTAAATCTAAAAGCTTTATATCCAATCGAAGTCAGTTGAAGACCTAGAGGAACAGAAAGGGAAAAAGGAAAATTCTTCCAGATTGACCAACCCAAAAATTCTCACTTTTTTCTTTTTTTTTTTCCCTGTAGCTACAGATACAGTAAAAAATATCCTTCCTAAGGTCAGAATGAAAATACTGGACTCAACAGATCTCCAGACCACTCACTTCAGAATCATAATTCATGAAACAAAAGAGATTAAATTTATATAGAATATATGAGTGACATTAATTTTTTCAATAGAAAAAGACCAATTGCAAAAATAGTGTATTTCAATTAATCCTACTGCTAAAATACCCATGTCATAAACTGTATGCTCTCTTGCTTATGTGATGTTTAATTTTTTTATTAATCAATACTTCTTATGTGATTTCATTCTTGCAACTTCAGGTACAATTGTTTGGTATAATTCAGGGTTTTGGTTTTTTTTTTTCATTTGAGTTCACTCATTCATCATACACTTTGCCTTGGCTTTGCTTTGATGCTAACTTTATCCTAAAAAGCAGCTTGGTGTATGATTAGTAAATTATAATTCATGGTGTGTACTTTATTGTACATAACCGTATATACATCACAGATATTGGTATTTTCATTGTTTTAATGGCAGCATAGCTATTGAATAAAAAACAAAGAGATGCCTTTCAGGAGGTAATGTAAACATTTATGACCTCACTTCTAAAGTTATATCCAAATAAATATGAAGAATACAAAAATAAAGTATCATGAATTCCACAGATGATATTACAGTATGCCTGGGATAAACAAGGCTAACTACAGTGTTGAAAACAGTATTTTTGTACTCGTCAAAACTGTGTGCTGTTATACACGGATTCATTTTAATGAAGTGCATATTTAAAGACTTGTTTTTCCATTTTCTAGTATGTCACTAAAGCAGTTTTTGTATGCCTTTATTTCCTCTGTCATTAAATCATTCCTTCTTCATCCAAATCCAGAGGAGGTCAATGAGGATGACTGGGGACTGGAGCATTTCTCTTATGAGGAAAGACTGAGGGAGTTGAGTTTCTTCAGCCTTGAGAAGAAACAACTGTGGAGAGACCTCATTAATGTGCATATTACAGACCTGTCAGCCTGACTTCAGTCCCATGCAAAGTCATGGAATGGATAGTCTTATGTGCTACTATGCAGCACACAGAATCACAGAATCACAGAATCAGTAAGGTTGGAAAAGACCTTAGAGATCATCGAGTCCAACCTATCACCTATTACCTAACCTAG
>WEKX01027560.1:310-22462 GCA_013390025.1 Pitta sordida
CTTAGGAGGGGTGTTGTTTGAGTGAGCACATTCTTTTTGCTCACGTTTTTAGATCTTTTCACAGGCATTGTTGGCTGGGGGAGGCAGAGGGAAAAAGAATTCAAATCAGCAATACTGGATACCAAGACAGCTTCCACAGCCCTGTGCAAACTGCCCGTGCAAACTGCCATGCTAACATGCCTTAGCATGCTGGGCTCAACAACCCGGTTCGCCGCGCTGCCAGGAGTGCAATAGCTTTAAATAGCGGCAACCATGAAGTGCCTGGGTGGCTGGAGCCCACCCCTAAATCCACCCACGTACTCGCTCTTGGCCAACCCAGAAGCCAGAAGGCTCAGAAGTTTCCCGGAGGGAGGCGTGTCCCTGCTAATTAGTCAATGACCTGAAGGACACTGCCCAGCCCGCCTGGCACCTCAACAGCTTTCCAGAGAGGAGGCAGCCTCTTCTGATGCCCAGCACTTCAAAAAAAGCCAGCACCTCAAAAAAAGCACAGGGTTCCAGTGCGGGCTGCCAGCGTGGGCTGCCAGCACGGCTGAAGGGCCAGGGCACCACGTCAGGATGCCCTGGGCTTGAACACCGGGGCCAGGGGGGAAGCAGCGGTGCGGGGTTTGGGCTGCAAGTGCATGCAGTCACAGCAACCCAGAGAAGCCCACAGATTCTCGGGGCGGGTCTCCCTAGTCAGAGAGGGCTCAGAAACCTGGCTGCTGCCACTGCATGTGCTTGCGATTCTTCCGAGGCTTTGCTCGGCATTCTTTGAGCCTGGGAAACCTTAACCTTAACTTTGCAGGGGGGGCCATCGGTATCAGAGTTTTTTTCACTTTAACATCCACCGGTCCCGAGAGAGGCAGCACTGCCCATATGGTCCCAGAGGATGGGGGAATAGAAGCCTCCTCCCAGCGCAGCAGCAGCTGCCCCATCCCAGCACACAGCGTTTGCCCCATCTCGCTTGCCTCACTTTCGTGGGGCAGTTTCCCGGGTCAGGGACAGGGGCACAGTGCTGCCATTGCGAGCCAGAGAAACTGCGCACCCTCGCCACAGGGCAGGGTGAGCCCCACAGGCATCGCTGGCACTGCACCTCAGTGGAGCAGAGGCACTGCACATGCATCGGCCGGGGAATCTTGCAAGTGGCTGAAGCAAAATTGCGAGAAATTTTCCTTGCAAATCCGCGGGGTTGTAACAGAGAAGTTGCAATGCAATGGGGGTATACTGTAGTTGCTTATGATGACTCTCCAGAGGCAATGACTCTTAGTCTCTCCTGTTCTCCCAGGCACACAGGACAAGTCTTCTGAGCCAAATAAACTGTTCACTCAGCAGTAGATGCCCCAATAGACTCAAAATTAAGTTAACATTTTTATTCACAAATTTTATGAAATGTAATTTAAAATACCAGTTAGAAGAAAGATGTTAGATTCTCTTTAGTTGAGGAGCCAATGGAAAAACAATCTGTGGCAAAGGCAGATTTAACATCAGCTTTCTAATTTTCCCACAGCCACAACTAGAGCTCCAGCTTTGACAGATTAACCTGTTCCAGGGTAATAGCAGACTGTGTTTCCATGGCAGCCAAATTTTGAAGTCCAGAGTGCTGATTGCACCATAGGGAGAGAAGGTCACATGTGGAGCATTAAGCTACGTTGTAAACCCTGGCACAGATCTCATGTGGATTTATCTGAGACAATGTCTGATCACAACATAAACAGTGTGGCTAATACTTTACAATATTATTTAAAGATCTTTTATCACTCAAAAATATTAATGAAAAAATTTTAAATATTATTTCTATCAGTGTGTTAAGAATGTCTTATTTGATTATGATAAAAACTTTATATTAATTTTTCACACTCTTAAGACTATCTCCCCTTTTTCTGCACAGCTGACATATGGCAGGGACTGATTGAGCAGGGGTGTGAAATGTAGTTGCTACCTGGGGCTGAACCACAACAGACCCTCAGCCACTGTGTACAGCTCAGCTCGCTGCACCTGTCCTTTTTTTGAGTTAACAGAGATCAGAGACAAGAGACCAACATCAGAAACATTGTCTGATCAACAATACATATCTAGAGCATTTTGCCATTATGTCAGATTTGACCCAGCACTAAAAAATCAACCCTTTTGACTCCTAGAATTAAAAGGTTTTTAGTCAGTTGAAGCCAAAGCAGGTGTAGGAGCATAGGCTGATCAGTCTGCAAGGAAGTTACAAACAAAGAAGGAATCATCACATTAATTTCTGTAGAAGTAAAAACTCAAGGAGTGTTCAGGAACAGGTCCTGCAAGGCATTGCTTTAAATATTAATTCACATTGTAGTTGACAAACAAAATAAACCTCTCCTGGGTTACAAGCAATTGTCCACTTTTCCTGTTTGCAGGAATTATCAACGCAAACCATTGATGCCAAAAGTTTGCACTCCTGAGAAGAGAATTCCCTTGGACATGATTGGTGCAAGGATAACACTGAAACCAAAAACACCTGGGTGCTCATTTCATCCTTGCTCATGAAAGTGCAGCCACCATATTATGAGCTAGTTCAGTTATTACTTCATTGTTTCTCAAGTCCTGTTACATTAATGTTTGTATGATTTCTTGTAAGAGATGGAAACTTTTCAGTGGCTTCCTTAAGTCTTTTCTATGACAATGTCTGAAAGTTTTTGGAAAAAGTTATCGTGACAAACAAGTTTCAGATGACTAACAAAACCCACAGTGCTGTTTGGATACACTTTGTTCCACCCCAAGTTACACAGTCAGTAAAATTCAGTGAGATGTGTCGCTATTTTCACTCTTTATCCTTTTTACTTGCTCTCTGCTTATCCATGGACATTGTCCTTCTCTGCAGCTGATGCAGCAGAAGAGATAGACTTGACTGTGGTTTACCAAGCAGCAGCTAATGGCGATGTGAACACACTAACTGCAGTGATTCGAGAAGATCCTTCCATCCTGGAGTGTTGTGACAGAGAGGGTAAGTGAAGGCTAAACTTGTTCTCAGGAGATTTGTTGCTTCAGCTAACAATTAAACTTTCCATTTTTTTAGTCCTCAGTTTTGTGTTCAGCAAATTACGACTATGGGAAATTTGAGTTATTCTTTGGAAAAATCCAGTGGAAATGGAAAAGAATATTTTTATCAAAGCCAAATGCAATACACTGTACACATCTCAAAAGTAGAAGGTTATAGTCTTTTGAACTTAAAAAGTATGTGTACAGTCACAGTTTGAATGATTTTGTTGTAATTGTGCAATCATCTAAATAATCTGTTTTATCTGTGAAACTGTGTTTATTTTTTGTTCAGGTTACTATTCAATGTTCATTGTTGTACCTCGCAGGCTGTTGGGTCTGGTCCGCCTCCTGCGAGTTGTGAAATCCGCAGAGATAGTGAACCCACTACGTAGTCGAGTACGCCATGCCCGTAGCCATGCCCCCTCCCCTAATAAGGTTGGGAAGAGGGTGGGTCCTGGGAGCAGGGCTTGTTTCAGATGTCTGGCTGTGCTGTACTGAGGCAGCATAGCGCCGAGGACAGGACCGGCGGGGGGTGGAGGGGGGAGGGGAATGCAGGTGCTGCGAGCTGCAGCAAGCGAGAGGGACGGGGGTGCGTCGCAAGCCGCAGCGAGTGAGCGAGCGGGACGGGGGCAGGGGTGCGCCGTGACCCCTGCGAGCAGGGCGGGAAGGAGCAGGGACAGGGCTGGCTGTGCGATCAGGGAGGCGCGGGGGGCGGGGCCGGCACCGCGAGCGGCAGAGCTGGAGGCCATCTGACTGAGGTCACGGTAGCTTCTGCACACGCATCGAAGTTGCAAATCTCGCGGAAAAATCACCAGCAAATGCTGAAGCTCGCGTATAGCAGACCACGAACACACGGGGGTTCACTGTATATGCATTTTTTCCCAAATGTATTAGAGCCACAGATCTTTGGAAGGTACTCTTTGTTTATCAAAAGGGGTTTTTTAATTGCATTTTTAAATTCTTATATATGAACACTGTCTAGTCTAATCTCTAACAGCTTCTGCTAAGGTACCAATTTTTCTTACACTTTAAAGCAGACATTATAACTTTTATCTTAAAAACATTTACTAGTCCATAAAGAAAAGCTTAATCAAGATAAAATGCTCCCATTCTGCATCTTTAAAGGGAGAGGGACTATGTATGAAGTGAGAGGGCAGGGAGGAATGGGCAGAGGTGGGCTGATCAGCAAATAGAAGTATTTCAGCTCCAGAATTAACTTGTTTACTAGGCTCTACATACAAAGGTAACTAAAGACCAGTTGTGCAATACAAAACACAGCTCATATCCTGCAGGTATATCAGAGTTTGCATGACCTCATGTTGAGCAGAACATTTACTCAGTAGTCTTATTGAATCCAGTAAGAATAATTATTCTTCAGTTGTATCTGAGGTTTCTAATACTCATATAGTTACTCATGTTTATTTTCTTATTCCTTGCTTAGTAGTTTTAAATTGTTTTGTCATAATCTGCATGAAAATCTCGTGCTGTTTTTCAGCAGTTAACAGACTAGAAGGAAGAGGAAGCAATTAAATGATGTCATAATACTTCATGATGAAATTCGAGTATTAAGTTTGAATGTAAATTTCTGGGTTTAAACAGCACAGAAATTGCTTGCAGAATATTAAAAAGTTCTTGTGAAAATAGAAAAGAAAGTATCTTAGAGCAAATCCAGTCTTCAAACTAAGTTGTTATCTACATAAAGTGCCAATTCACATACATATACCTTTGCAGGGGTCAGGGCTTGATTTCATATGTCTTGAATACACAGAGACAGGAGAAATCTGACATTTGAGAAAATTAGCCAAGCACCATCTGACTAGTCATTCTGAAAACTACCAGCCTTCAAAATGGTGCACAAAGCCAAAAGTTCATTTTGGGAACTTGTCAACAGAAAAGCAGTTTTCCCTCCAGAAGCAGAGTTAATGAGGCAAAGCTTTCGCTAATTAAGTCAATGCTCTTTTTAACTCAGTGGTCAGTAACTGGCACAACAGTTACTTCCTGCCTACAAAAAGCTGAGTACAACTCTTGGACAGTTGTCAGAGGAAGGATTTGTTAATTTGCCAGTGTTAACATTAGCAAATAAGAAAGTGTAGCTTACAGCTTTGGCAAAATATAAATTGAAAAAAATCTGGCTTTCTTCCCCAGGTTGCACACCTTTGATGCACGCTGTGTCGGGACGCCAGGTTGATACAGTAAAGCTTCTGCTGAAGATGGGAGCCAATATTAATACTCAAGATGCCTGTGGACGTACCAGTTTATCTCTGGCAACTTACCTGGTACAGTGAATCCTCTCTGTATCGCGACTTCTCCTTCACGACCTCGCCCATTTGCGAAGCAATTTTTTCGCAAATATGACTCGACAGTCCGTGAGCTCAGCTGCCTGACACATGCGCAGTTTGACTCTGCTCTGCCAAGAGGTGGTGCCACAGTGCCTGTGGGGCGGGCCTCACCCCACCCTGCGGGGAGCGGCACCGTGCCCCCGGTCCCTGAACGGGGAGACAGCCTCACGAAACTGAGGCACGCTGTGTGCTGGGAGGGTGCAGCTGTCACTGCGCCAGGAGGAGGCTTCTGCCTGGGACCGTAGGGGCAGCGCAGCCCCTCTCTCATGGGACCAGTGGATGTTAAAGGGAAAGAAACCCNGACAGACTACGGGAAGGAGCAAAGAATTGTCCGCAGAGCTCCAGAGTTCCAGGGGGTGGAGCAATGGGAGTGGCCTGCATGCATATTATCGACCTGCAGTTCTTTGCGAGATTAATGTTTTGCGAGGCCTTTGGCCTGTCCCTTTCCTCGCAATGGAGGAGGTATAACTGTACCAAGATCTGGGGGAGAAGGATGGAGTGAAGGGAGTAAATGTGCAGACCACATAAGTTTTCTGTTTACACTACAGAAGGGAAAAAGTGCAAAACATTTGTTTCTAGACAATAGTGGAATTGTTTCTGAAACTTTACTATGATGCAAAGCTGCAGCAATGATTATTAGAAGATAATCTGGACTCTTGTCAGAGTATCCTTTGTCTTTTGGATTGTGAAACGGGCGCATGGTATGAGGGTCTCAGAAGGATCCAGGGTTCTCTGTGTGGCTTCAAGAAAGTCACTTTTTTTTTCTGTGTACTGGAAAGTCCCATCTAGTTCTTAATATGCAGATTATCTTCTTTCACTCCTACAGTCAGCAGCAGAGACTTACACTCCACTGAGGGCATTCCTATCTCAAATTCTGGTGATTAGCAGGCTGGTATTACTGCACATAACATGAACCAGGGCATTGCTTCTTTTCACTGTAGTGCTGGACTTTGGATGGCCAGGTTGAGAACTGAAGTTCAAGGTGCCAGATATCTCCCAAACAGCCTACATGCAAATGACAGTACAGCCAGCCTTGCCACTGAGATGTTTGGGAAGGACGCTACAGCACACCTATCTGAAGCAACAAGAATGACCTTCTTCTCCTTAGTCTTCTACTCCTTGCAGGAGGCAATTCAGATTTGAAAGAGACTGACAACCAAGTCAGCTTAGCAGAGTGAGCTTCCATTATTAATTGGACAGAAAGGAAGAAGAAATCTTCACCTTTGCTGCATAGCATGAGTTATGGCTGGATGACTGCCAGACCATCTAAACAGATACTGTGGCAGCCTAATTAAATTACATCCCTTGCATCTAGTTTCTTCCTGAAAATTCAGGACAAAAACAATGCTTCTATTTAACTTTGCAATATTCAGCCTGAAAATAAGCATAGAAAACAGCAAAACAGGCAATCTCATCCAGAGCAAGGAGTATGCCCCGCTTACATGAGAACAAACATTTCCTCTGAAAGATATTTCAAAAAAATCCCATAATTGGTGTCATGCTCCTTTTTTCCTTCCTCCTTTCCCGGAGGGGAAAAAAATGCTCTTTGGAAACAAATTACTGGAAAATATTTAAACTGCCCAGGCTTCGAAGTTTCTATTTCTGTTTCTGTGATGAATATAACCAGAGGTCTAGAGGGGGTTTGGCTGTGATGTCTGTCCAGATAACTGAATTCAGCAGAACTACTCAGTCATGCAAGATTTGGTGGACTTGTACTTCCATGAAGAGCTCCAACAGAGTTGTTCTGATTGCACCATTCCACACCTTTTCTCTACAAATGCTGGTAAATGCCAATGTGATATAGGTCATATGGGAGAGAATGGTCTTTATCAACTGCTTGTGGAGCATTTAACAAAACAATTAAACTCACTCTTCATTTCCTGAGGCTTAGGTATATGCTGAAAGATTTCTGCAGTTACAACCAGACTGTTTACTTGCTTTTACGCTGAGGTAGTCCAGGTACTGATTTATCCCGTCTGTTTTGATGCTGCTTTCAATCTGACATTGTTCTAATAAAAAATTCCACAATAACGTTTATAAGATCACAGTCTAAGGCTTTTTACTATTGATTTGCCATCCCTGCTAAAATGTCACAAAAGAAATGAGATTAAGTGCTTGTGGTTTTGGTTTAATCTAGTATAATTGTATCCATACACAAGAATATGCGTAACATTGGCTAGTGATACAGGAATTAGCAGGTTTTTAATCGCTGTTTAGTCAGTCAGTACTTGCTACAGCCACAGAAAAAAACAAAATACAATGTAAATGAAACATGTCATTTTATCAGAGAAACAAGTGACCAAGGTAGTTTGAGACCTGGGCTCTAAAGGAGAACCACTCTGGGCTGAGAAACCTCTACTGTGGGAAAAAAGGCCAGTTCATCTGCTGGCAGAAATGGCTAGTCACACACAGATGCCAGCACCAACAAGAAATGATCTGGCCTGATGTATTTCACTTACCTCTTTGACATGCTTTTCTTTTTTAGGGCTGGCTGGAAGGCTGTGTCAGCCTCCTCAGGAATGGTGCTAAGCAGAACATACCTGATAAAAATGGGAGGTTGCCACTACATGCTGCAACCGCAGAGCCTGATGTGAGGTACGTCGCAAGCTCCCACAGCTTTTGCTGCTTGAATCTCAACAGGTAGTCAGCAATCAAAGGAAAGCCCATGTGAGGAAGAATAGCTGCGACAGCTACACTTATGACTTGCTTCTTTGTTTACTTTTTATCATGAAGTGGGTAGAGCGGAGCAGAAACATTGTACAACACTTGTGTACCAGAGATTGAGGGCCAAGTATAGTGAGGTGCCTAGTTTAAGATCACAATAGGTGGAAGGGGGAAAATATTATAACAGACGTTGAAACCCAGCCCAGCTACCATTCTGCCACCTCTTCATGTGAAATATTACAGGAAGCTCCTTCTCTGGACTTCTGCTCTGAGTAGAAGAGCAAATGTGATGAAAGTTTTCCACACCACAACCTCTCTGAGAGCCCCTGTCACAGAGCAGAAGTTGAGAACTGGTGGCCTACCTCATTTTTAACTGCTGTTACCAAAGATGGACAAACAACTACAGAATGTCTTTAGAAGAACTGTTAAGAAAGATTCTCCTTGTCTCATTCCAACCTGTGACAATACAAGCATTTAACAAATTTTGATTTGTACATCTGAATAAATTCACTCAAAAACCTCTCCTAAATCATGCCTGGAGGTGTAGGAAGACATTAGAGACAGGTAAATATAGAGTACATGCAGAGTGTTCATCTGATTGAATGACTAAGTCTATGGTTTTGCTGCTGTCACCATATCTAACCAGCCCAGACCACTGGGCATTTCTGCTGATCTTCTCTCAAGCCTTTTTTAACAGCTTTATTAATTTTCCATATTATCACTGCTTTTCACACATCACTTGGAGAGAATAATTTGAGATTGCTGCAAAAGTACAGATCACTATCGTCAAACAAAGGCAACACAGAAAGAAAAGAATATTTGTACAGCTTTGCACATGTTGCTACTTGAAAGAGAAGAATGATTTACTTTACCAGCAGCACATTGGGTTCCCTGAGTGTTTTTCACGTTCTCCAAGGATACAGACAGACCTTTCTTTGCCCTGCACAGTGTTTAATAGTTGCTAGATTCCTTTTCCTCTGTCTTCTCAAGGACTTTGCTTTATGCTCAGAAGACAAGCCTGGAGCACTGATAGGGAGGCTTTTCCATCATGGTCATTGTTCACTCTCTTGAATCCTATGCCATTGCCAAAAGGGAATATGCAGTGGTAAGCTGTAAAATGCTTTTTCAGCCAAATCTGAAAGCTGGCAGTCCACTGCTACAACCTCATGGTCTGGAGGCAGCGTGTGGACTACATGGAAAGACAGAGAGAATTTATGTATTGATTTGATAATTGATTTATGTGCTTCTTTGCATTCTAGGAGAGGTAGAAAGAGAATCCATTCCCAATCTATGCCTTTAAGAGTAGATATCAGTGAAATCTCAGCTGCATGGTTGGATATCTAAATATTTAAATGGCAGCATTTATGTTACCTAATGGTCTAACAATGTAGATGAGCTAAAGTTTGGTTTTGATAAAGATTCTACATTCAGAGAATTAGATTTCCTTCACATACACTAGTTTCATTGGTCATATCTGAGGTTGAGCCATACAGCCTTGTATCAAATTATAAAACTATGTGATAAATAGGTTTTTACAAGCATATTATGGTTATCTCAATTCTTTCTGCGAACTAGTCCATTCTTACCAAGATCTCTCTCCACTTTTACAAACTTCTACCAAACTAATCACATCAGTCCTAAAGTGTCATCCTTTCCAGAGTCCCTATAGTATGACTCCATTCAGAAAAGGAGGTGTAACACCTCTTTTGTACAAGTATTTGTATCTACGTATATGCAAATGAATTTGAAGTCAAACCAAAATCCCTTCACTAGGATCTGCCCAATCGTCCCTTCAGGGATTTTCTACTTTAAAACCCTTGAAATCTGGACTTCTGGCACCTGAAGGTGGCATTACCAATAGGTCAGCTTTTTGCCTGCTGAATTGCTAAAATCATCTCTAAGCAACTGTGGAGATCTTCTTTTGAATTATTTGCATATCCTGTTCTTTATTACTGGTAGAGAAGAACAAATTTGAAAATTTGACATGCAACATTCTCAGCTGGATCTGATCCACACACCTGAGCACAGTTCAATCCAGAAAGTATACTGAAAGTTATTGAAGACTCTCTGGAGAAAAAGCAGCAAAAGGTTTTCATTCTATCTCCTATGCACAGGACTAAATTCAGGGTTGCATATATTAATCTGTGCATTATCTGTACACTTACCAGAGTTCTTCCCTTTACATTTCACCATCTTTTAATATCCTTGCAAAAGAGCAAGAGTTAATGTCCATGTTTTGAAGGTTTCCATCAAATTCAGTAATAGCCTTCAATATGAGCCACAGATTTGCACAATGATCCAGTAAGGATATATCCTTTCTTTGCTAGAATAATAGGAACTATTCATTCTGTTGTTAGGATGTGTGCAATTTGGCTTTGAAGCAGCCTGTGACAGGATGGTGTTTTTCATTTCCATGGTCCAGCCATCTACATGATCCAAATGCCTAGCATCCTACTGTAAAACACAAAAGATCTTCACAGGATACCAAAAGGAAAAGAAAAGCAAAATCCATGAAGTTTCAAAAATAATATTACACTTGAATAATATTTCATGTAACTACTTTATTGTGACTGTTCCCTCCACCAGAGGGGAGTGTTTGTAGTCCAGTATTCAGTAAAATGTGAACCCATGCATTGCTATGTTTTATGTCATAGTAATGGCCCTATTGCAGCCAACATACTGTAAGGTCTTGTAAAATAGTGGGGATATGTGTGTAAATACACAGTCAGCATGCATACATACACACATGCACACAAATGTGTATGCTACATTGCACTACTCTAAGAGTTAAATAGAGTGAAAAATCCTTGTAAAAGCTGACATTTCAGTTAGTTTAAGACATTATAAAATAGGTTGGTAGTAAATTGCTAAGCTACCAAAACCCTCACACTCATATAGTAATACACACTAATTCTACTGGCAATCAGCACAAAAATTATTCCTAGTGGATCTGCTTTTAATTCCCAGAACCATTGTTATGGTAAGCCACAAAGTCCTACTTGGTTTTCTCATATGAAAAAGCTCAGACCTAGGATTCTGACCAGTGCCCATCAGTAATACTGATTTTTCACAAAATTGCACATTTTGTGTTTTTTAAAAAAATGTCATTTTTTCATGTTTAGTCAGGAGTGCAGCACACTGATTATGTCATTGCTTCCACAGGCTTCTGAGCGTGCTTCTGCAACAGTCAAATCTTAGTGAAATTAATCATCAAGACAATGAGGTGAGTGAGTTGTGCTACAAGTCACAGTCCCAGGCTCTGGGGGCATGTAAGTCATTCTGTTCAGAAAGAGTCCACTGTACTATCAATTTCATGATGAGCTTATGCACTAGTCAAATATTTCTATAACGCTTTTGCTGGACTCTGCAAAGTACATGTTACAGTAATCCCTCGAATATCACGGGGGTCAGTTCCAGAAAACATGCCACGATAAGTGAAAGCTGAGAAGAAGCAATTAATATGTAAGTAAATACGGCCCGCCCCCCCACTCCCTCAGCTCCCAGAAGCAGCAGCAAGCAGGAGAAGCAGAAGCAAGGAGCGGCAAGTAGCAGCATGTAGCAGCATGCAGGAGAAAACAGCCTGCAGGAGCATGCAACAGCCAGCAGCAGCTAATAGCAGTTAGCAGGAACAAGCAGAAGCAAGGAGCAACATGTGGCAGTAAACAGCAGCATGCAGGAGAAAACAGCTAGCAGCAGCTGGCAGTAGCATGCAGTAGCAAGCAGGAACATGCAGCAGCATGCAGCAGCTAGGAGCAGGAAGCGGAGGAGGAGGGCTCTGGGAGCAGTTTGGTTAAGATACCTTTGAGAGAGTGCTATAAAACTTCCCCACCCTTTTGTTAATTTTGCAACACTGTTATAAGCAAGCAAGCTCTGGGTGGCCCCCAAGCAAGTGGCACCTGCCGGCACCCCTCCCACCCCACGAGGGGCAAACAAGGGGGGAAACCAGAAGCTGTCTTTGCTGGGAAAAAAACACGAGGTACTGAACCCTCGATAGGTGAACCATGAAGTAGCAAGGGATCACTGTGTATCATTTTTCCTACTATACACAACACACCTGTACAATAATATACCTTCTCCATATAAGCCAACTATGAGGTACCTTGAACCAGTCTCTTAAATTACTTACCAAGACAATAATTGCCTTTGATTCTTCTGAAGTTAGACACTGGATTAAATATTCAGCTTCACCAATCCTGAATATTCAAGGCCAGATTGGATGGGGCTCTAAGCAACCTGGTTTAGTGAAAGATGTTCCTGCCCATGGCATGGGGTTTGGAATGAGATACTCTTTAAGATCCCTTCCACCTCAAGCCATTCTGTGATTCTATGATTCCTTGATCCCATAATTTCTTAGGAAAAGTATCAGAGAGCTGGTATTACACAGAAGAGCCATGGAAATACAAAAATATATGCCATTCTCTGATCCATACAGAATTGTGTCCTATGTGTATATATGTAGTGTACATAGGAGAATGTTAACTTCCCACATGAGTTTTTCTCCAAATAGAGAATCAAAGACACAAGGGACATAACATGCTTTTGGTATGTTTCTCTTCATTCTAACCATTGCTCAAAGATGTGTCTCTTCTCCCCAGTGCCAGAATGGCCAGTGGACTGTTAATTTTTCCTTGTCCACTGGAAAGTTTGCACACTGCTCACAGCACCAAACATATGCTTGGTCTTGGTTCAGAATTACATTGCTAATGAATTGCATGGAACTATGGATCAGAATTTCTAGCTGTAATGTTTTGCTGAAATGCATTGCTACATGCCATTTGGAACTCTTAATCCATCTCATTGTCATTTGGCACTGAAAATATATTTGCTCAAGTGTCAGTACTAAGCCCTGAATACTCATGTTTTCTGAAAAATATGAATCCTCACAAATGATTGCATCTAATAGAGCTGTTCTCTTGGCATAAGTAAAACACTTCAGTTTTCCCATCTGACACTTGAGAAAAACACCCTGATGAATGCATGAACACATAAACAGCAAGAAATACATCTGGAGGTTTCACAGTTTCCACAACTGTGGCTTTCTGTGGTTTTATTTATGAAGTCTGTGAGATGACAATCTGAAGAAACATTCCCTGAAAAATCCTTGAATATGGGCAAAACAAGTGTCAAACTCTAATTTTCTCAGCCTTTTATTGCCTTTTTGTCCTTCTATGTCCCCTATTGCTCCTTAATTTTTTGCATCCTTATGGTTGGCTGTCTCACCTTTAAGATTATATTTTGCTGGACCTTCAGCTTTGACAGTTCTGATATTAGCCTCAAGCTTCCTCTCACAAACAGTAGTCTCCCAGCAGATACCACTCAAGGGTGGTAACACAATGCAGGAATCAAATGGTGTGGGCTAGACAGCCATTGCCTGCTGTAGAAAGCTGCTGCTCAAACAGATTCATGTGAGCTGCTGCTCAAACAGATTCATGCTCTTAGCTCATTGGATGCTCTGAAAGGACATGTGGATATACAGAGCATGTATTAGAAAGGAAACAGAACAGGAAGCTCTGTCTGAATCCTTGGTACAGCCACATCACAAATGTCAGATACAAGAGTACTCTGAAAAAGGATAACAGAAAAGGAACAGAAAACGGAGTACAAAGAGTAATCCCTCACTACTTTGCGGTTCACCATTTGTGGCTTTAATACATGGCGTTTTTTTTCCCCCTGGCTTTACCATATTTATTGTATTTACCATATTTCCCCTATTTACCACTACCTCACAGGTTTTGCTTATTGCAGCATCTTTCTGGAACCAACTCCCCATGATATTTGAGGGATGACTGTAGTTATAGAGCAGCTTCCTTTCATGGGCAGACTAACAACTAGAACATGCTACAATAGGACTTTCAGCTCGGCAACTATGTCAGAGAGACAATATAAACCCACGGTATCATAAATTGCAGAGAGGTTACAAAGAGAATCACTATTAACTGGGAGCTCCTTCAGAAATTATTAAGCAGTGGTTTTAAAAAAAATAAAAACAAAGACTTTTTCACAAAATGCATCATTACCCTGTGGAGGTTTGTGGACGTCTAGATGTCATAGAGGTCTTTATCCTGCTTACTGTATATTAAGTGTCAGTATATTGTCAAGCCTTGTTTCTTACATATTTGCACTAAGCATCTGCTACTGACCTCCTTGAGCTATATCCCTGTACTAGAGAGATCTTTGAACCCTACACAGAGTTTAGCACTCTTATGTCACAACTGATTCTTGTGGTTATCACAATAGTAACAAAGCTAATTTTTCAAGGTTATTTTTTGTCCGTATCAACAGACTCAGAGAGGATGACCGAAAGCTTGCCTGGTACACTTTAGGTTGTCCTTTTTCGGTGGGTTTTCCCACTCTGCAGGACTGTACAATGAGTACGATGGGCACCCATATCCCAGCTGGAAATCACTGAAGCCTCAATTTATAGCACTGAGGAACACTGAGTGTCTGTCAACTGTACTAAGTCTCTTGTGTCAAAACCTTAATCTACTGACATCAGTGGCAGAGCTCCCATTAATTCCAGTTAGGAGTTTGCCCTCAATTTTGATTTTACAAAACCAAAACCCCCGTGATTAAGTTTTGCAAATCCCAAGTAAAATTGAAACTGCTCTTGTTTAACCACTCTCTTTTGTCATCACCAATACTTAAGGCAAGGCTTGCAAGTCTTATATGATACCTGATGAGTGAGAGAAATTAACGTTACAACATTCAAGCTTTTAGTCAGAAAATCACTGCAAACAACTTCCACTATTAGGGCATTGATAAGCTGTAACAATGTGTTGTAGCTTGTACTTTACTTATTACCAATTAACTTTATAGGATTCTATTTCAAGTTTTGATTTCTTTTTTTCAAGTTTTAATTTCTTTTCCTCTCAAACTTTATTTTTTTAAGTGCTTTTTATAATTTTGGACATCAGGCAAGATCCTTGAAATGCATTTTTTCCAGTTAGAGAGAGTAAACAGCACCTGCCCAAAGTAAAATGATACCACACAGAAAAACACTAGCAAGTTTTAAGAAATAGTATAAGAAATTGGTAAATTTATACAGAAAATCTTAATTATTTTGGATATAGAGGAATTTACATTTGTGTGTAACAATGCTGATGCTGCAAATACAGGCCATGAATTCTCTGATCTACCAAGACCAACCAAATGCAGCTAAGATGAAATGAAAATGCAGGTGAATAGATTGCCATTTGCTTTGTTTCTTCTCTAAACAACAGATATGTTTAGACTGTGACTTTTTTGATGATGTCACTGCATCAGTTCTTTAGCTTGCTGACTACTGCCAGCTACAATACTAGCTTATAGTATTTATTTTGGACGAAAGATAAGACCAAACATAAGCACTACATTGTGTAATGTCAAAGCACCAGTCTAAACCAGGCTTTTCTCACAGGATCCAAGTTGAGCAGTAAGGAAACATCTGCCAGCCATCATGGTCCTGACCACACATTATTTACAGCATGCTATAGACATATTCAGAGGAAACATTCTTATTTGTATCCATTTTCTCTAATAACTCCATTAAACTACTTGCTTGGTTCCCCGTTATGACTCCACTAATTCAGAAGCTGTTACTAATTATTTCAAATCAAGATAGAGAAGGAAGAATCTGTTCATCCTGGATGGTTTCAGAACTGCCTGGCTTACCTACAGAGATTTGAAGGATGTTCCTGTGAGTGACAGTATTTCCCCCTCTGGGTTTGTGGCTTTCAGGGAATGACCTCACTCCACTGGGCTGCGTTCCATAACAGACCGCAGCACACACAGACTCTGCTGCACAAGGGAGCAGACCCAACTCTGGTGGACAAGGACTTCAAAACAGCTCTGCACTGGGCAGTACAGGTGAGCCATGGCCATGGTTCCACTGGGATATTTATAGAGATGAGTTGGCTATTGTGGTGTCCTAAATACTCCTAAGGAAATTTTGGCTGTGAAATGAGGAAAGTGGGTGCTAGGAATGCCCAGTGAGCCCCAGAATTTTGCCCGTGGTTATGGATCAAGGATCTCTTCTTTGGCGAGCAAGGCATACTTAAGGTTGCCCTAAACAAAGTTATGATTTATTGATTTATCTTACTGGGACTGTGTAGGTGCTTCATGTTGAACTCACGCTTTACTTTTTATCACTAAATCAGGATTCCAGAAATCAGCAGCTTAAATAGTTTTACCAAAGCCTTTGGGAATAAAAAAATGTAAACACAAGCTAAAACACCTTTAAACAGCTACAGCTGTGTGGAATACTTAGCTGAAGGGTTGGGGCTACCTCTCTGGAGAGTGGGGAAGACAAGAAGCCAAACACATTTCCTGTTGAGCTGTATTTTCCTATCCCCTATTCAAAAAACATTGTCAAATATTCAGGCCATCATAAGAGAAAAAACCCACACAGACTTAATGTTATATTAAACACTGTATAATGTAACTAGTAGTAAATCACCTAAAATACAGCATAATTTATTAAGTTTTGCCTTAAAAGTTTACTGCAGAAAACTTCCCAGATGAAATTGTATAAATGTTTTCACTTGCTCACTTGGCATAGCAAGTTCCGGTATCAATGTTCAAAACACCTGCACAACAGATAAGCAGAAATAGAACTTGCAGAAAAATCCAGTAACATTTTCATACAATGACTAAATATTTGCATCCTCACCTTTCGGTCTAAGTTTGTTCTTCTTAAAAGAAGTGTCAACAAAGAAGTTTAAAAGCTCTGAACTGCCACATAATATATTCGTAAAGGGTAAGAACGTCTAGAACAAGCAATATGTTTTCTTCAACCACAGTCTCACACAGATGGTTTACATATAATGGACTCAACTTTTGGTTTTTTGAAGTAGAGGTATATTTTGGTGTCTGCAACTGATATTATTTCAATACTATTTTTGTTCTTCTTTAGTCCTAATCAACCTTAAATTGGAATTATTATTTGCCTTAGGAAATGAAAGCTATCTACTCTACTACCTGTTGTGCATTTTTACCAGGCTTATTTAATTCTAGCTGCTTCCAGTGCAAAATCTTTGAAACTCATGCAAGCTCCTGCATGCTAGCCAGTGGTCTGTATCGTAGTCCTGTGTACAAGCTGTCCCTCAAACAGAAACACAGAAGTTAATCCACATAGATTTCCTCTGCTTCCTTAAGCTTTCCCTGATTCTGTTTTGCCTACATTTTATTATTTCTTTCCACCATTAACTCACATCCCCACCTTTCTCTCACAAACATGCAGAATAACTCTTGAGAAACAGGGAAATGGAAACTGCACAAAACCCACTTGATCTCAGGTGGAGGCAAATCATGAATCCCCCTTCTCTCTCTCTTTAAGTGCTTCCAGAAATCAAGAGGAGATGTGCATAATGACCCCTCATTACTTTTCTTCTTGAGAGATTCCTGCCATGAAACCTTAAAAATGCTTTTTCCATCCACATACTTCTCCACATTCTAGGTCCAGAAGGGGTAGTTGAAATACCAGAACATGAAACAGATCTGTTAATATTTCTCTTACACAAGCCTGTCCAAGAAATAAAAACACTTTCAGCCAGCGCACTCTGCTGCCCTATTAGGCCCTGGATATTTAGATACTGTGGGCATGCACAATGTTCTCTGCTGTGACAGAGAGCAGAACAACAGCTCTGCTGGCTGGGATTGCCATTATAGCTAATAGTCTCCTCCATGGCTGCTGGAAAGGAGATATTTTTCCTTTAAAAACTGTCGAGAGCAAGAGACTAACAGAGCTCAGGCAGTACTAGCCGTAGAGTTATTTTCAGCTGAATAGGGCTCTGTGTTTAATTTCATTTTTTAAAAAAAAACGCAGTGAGGGGAAGACCAGGCGCTACATAGAAACATATTTCAGGAGTCGCAGGAAAGAGGCAGTTTATGCACAGTGGGTTGAAATACAGAGTGGGACCCTATGAAAAACACTGCCCACCATTCAAAACTAGATTATCGAGCATGGGGCATGTTTCATATGAAATCATTGTTCCACAATGGCTGTTTCAAAGACTGCATATTTGTGGCTTTGTTCATGGGCTGATCAGACTCAGCTGTGTAACTAGACAGACCCTGCCCACACCAAGGTCTGCTCATTTGAAAAGCCACTCAAGTTCACACCTTCAGAGCATATGAGTCATATCAGTGCCAAAACTACTGATCATGGCTGTTTGGAGCAAGAATATCTCATGCCACATTTTTTACAAACACAATATTGTCAAGAGTTGGTGCAGACAGGGCCGTTAGTAGTGAGGTATTTCTGTCCTTCCAGTATTAATTACTGTAATGAAAAAGAAACACATTTGTAATAAAAACCTGTTAACTGATACCGGAACGAAGGGTAAAGCCATTCTAACAGTTCTAGAAAATGCTATAATTGAAATCTTAGTAAAATATAGTATATACTTACTGCTTACACTATCATACTCAGTACTACTGTACTAGAATTGTATTAGAAGTACCTTGAAAATAGCCTGGGAAGATTTGGAATCTCCCTACATTGCCTTGGCAGTTGTATTTCTACCAGAATTTTCTTTGTCTTTTTCTCAAAGTCTGTCTCCCAAAGTCATATGATTCAGTAAAAGTATCAGCTTTCAGTTAAAGACTAAACAAACCTAAAAAAGATTTATTCTAAAGTGAAGAAATGCAAACCTCTGGGGATAAAAAGAAAGCAACTAAAATGAAGCCATTAAAAATAATTTTCTGTCATGTGGACCTGTGCTTCAGATTTTTTAATAGGCTGCTTCAAAGTGCAAAGTTTTTAAAAATTAGGATACTGCATATTTGCTCCATAGCAACAATACAATTATTTCATTGTCCTGTCTCCTGAGAAGAGGGTGAAATACCTGTATATTTTAATCACACTGTAAAAGAAAAGCATAGATAATTATTCATTTGTGTTTGGCTAAGCAAGCATTGCAGCCTCTCTGTAATTACGTGGAAGGTAAGAGCACACTTTAATGTCAGGATCTCTAGGAATAAATCTCTCTGCAGCAGGGTGTCTTGAAGGCATGGCTGGCCACTCATCCAAACCAGAAGAGGGGGCCAGGAAACGCAGTGATGGCTCATGATCTCTCCCGAGAGATCACTGGTCTCCTCTCTGCTCAGCATCACATTTTTTTATGAGGGCTGCATATAGTGGAAGAATTCCAAGAGACTTCCAAAGACTTCTTAAAACTTAACAGGTGTTGCTGTCCGGCACATACATCTATTGTTGGATTGGCCAACGGAAAAGGTGCATTTGCTAGCCACAGTCCACTGTCTGGTTCGTTTCAGGCAGATCACTTTCACTGCAAATTCGTACTTGTTTTCACCTTGTCTCATGCAGCTTTCTAGAGATTTCTTGAAAGGCAGAGTAGCGATTTCCTTTTCTATGTCACTAAGCTTTTAAGAGAATTTTGACTGTTAACAAACAAATCAAAAAGAGATTGAATTTGTATTTTTCAACCATACTCTTAAGAAATCTCTTTCTTGTGTAAATACTGTCATTCCAGCAATAGCACTGCTGTTACTTATGGAGGTTGAAATATTGCATAGAAGCAGGGATCTACAGAGTGAGCTGTCAAGTTACGAAACAAAAAACAAGTGTGTTTGGAAATAGTTTTAAGTAAGAAATAAATTTGCTTCAACACCATCAGAAGTTTTTTCCATAACGTGCCCTAAATATTTGTGATTGTGTCTGCAATAGTGAATTAATGTGCCTGAGTCTTGGCTCTGGCACTGATGCCAACTATGACAGGACAACCTGTGTCCCTACTGCTAAACATTCTTTTCCTCTAAAACAGGATGATCATATGCAGACTTCGCATGCTAGCTCCAGGAACTGGTAGGGAAAGTGTTCATTGACCCAAGCCAAAATGATGCCAGGGAGGATTTTAAGAATGTTTTGATACAGACAACCATGTTCCGCTGCAGAGGGATATTCCCTAGTGCTACTTAAGTTTTCATATAGTTGCAACCTATTTCTTCTCTGGAAGTTATGTCATTTTGTAAGCCATAGATCATTTTGTGATTTCTAGATGTGATTTCTATAACAATACAGCAGTACTGATACAAAAAAACTCATCAGGACAACCAGATCGCTGGAAAACCTCCCTTTACTGAAATAATTGACTCTTAAACAGTAAATCCTTCAAGTATGAACATGCCGTTGACAATGTAATTATTCATGCCAACTAGATTTCTGAGGTAATCAATTTCAAACCTCCCACTGAGCTTAGCAAGAATTTGTCTTGGGCAAAGCCTGTAGGTAAGTACAGAATAATTGCAAGACTTCTTCCCAGCACACTGTCTACGTGTAGCTCCACAAGTGGATGCCAGAATATGAGTAATATACATGCACCGCACTTTTTGCCTATCTGTGCTATAATATCTGATCTCCTGTGCCTGACAAAAGGCACTGGAAGACAAATGTTTCCACTTCTCTGATAGAATAAATCCTTATTCTACTTCAGAATTTTAAAATTATCTCTTTTTCAAAGCACGTAAACAGCCCATCCAGAGAAATAATTCCTCACAACAATGTAATAGTGGGGGAAAGTTGCCAAATACTTTTAGTCATAGTCATTTACACAGTAAGTCATAGCCACTTATGATANTGAGAAAAAAAATGTAAGAGACAGGGACATACGACTGCCATAGACTCCCGCCTCTATGACTGCCTTTGTCATTTTGTAGCTTTTTCCAACATCCACTAAGGTTGCTAAGAGGACAAATATTTTAAAAACACCATGTTCTCTAGCTGCACCAGAGGCAGGAGATCTCTGAGGACCACAGCACAAAGAACCCTGTACAAAAACAACAACAACAACACATTTTCTTTCCAAGAGTACCACAAAGTCAAGCCACGCTGGGTCACTCTAAGTCTGCAAGAGATGCTGTCTCAATGGGTGTGAAAGACTGCAGCACTGGGATTAGGAGAAGACAAATGAGCTTCTCCCTGAGCTGGCTGAGTCTCACGAATATGAGTACAGTGGCATCAGTAGAGTTGTTAATTTATATTGTTTTGCCATAAGAAACATAGCCTGTGAAGTGCCTGGGCTGTATCCAGGGAACCTTTGGCACAGTTTCCCTACCAGGAAGACAGATGAAAATGGTATTATGAATTGTTTCTTTCCTCATCACAGGGCCAGTTGTCTCTGTCCTCTAACTGTAGAGAAAACACAGAGTGCTCTGAATTTTTGCACACTTCTGCACTGCTAATGCAGCTATTTGGCAGCCAGGGAATGACAGATGTCGAGGTAAAGTGAGTGTGCTTCCATTCCTTAGCATTCTCTGGTCTGGAATACATGCTGGGCATCCTAAACACAGAAAGCTCCCATGTGTGCAAAGCCCTTCAGGAACACAAGCTGCCAGTTAAAGGACATTTCTCATTGCACTGTTTGCTGCAGGCTGAGGGTAACATTCTGTCTCTGCTTTTAAGTTTGGCATTCTCCATCTTTAAAACAGTAAACACTGCATCTAGAGCAAGATATGTTGTTCTGATACAGCCTTAATATCTGATTCCAAACTGAAATATCTTAGTGGCTGATGCATTGCTTGTCTTGCTCTGATTCCAGGATGAAATGCTAAACTCATGTTACAGTACAGGTAATGACACGATACACGGTTATTATGTTTCGAACATGAACATGAGGAAAATGGCAGTTCAGTGAAATTAATCGCTTAAAGAAAAAAAAATACATTGGAGCAATAGTTCACTTTTGGTAGTATAGCTGTAACTAAATACACAGCTTCTGCCAGCATAGCTTTGAGTCAGGGATCAAGACTTTTCAATACACAGCCTGCAGACCCACATGGAAAAAAACATGTAATGGATTTGCTTTTTGGTAAATACTGAATTTCAGAATCAAAAGAAAGGAAAAATGTGACTTTGAAAGGAAAGATATATTTATCAATGTAATAGCCTCAAGTGGAGTTGTAAGGGAAAAAGTCCACAGAAAAGTTATTTGTTTGAATTTTGTTATGGGTCGCTCAAAAAATACCTGAAATGGTTTCTTTATTTCAGCAAAGGAGAAAAAGGTCTTTGTTTTGTTTGGCCAGATCATTTTCCCATGGCCCCACTGGCATTACAGTCAATTTCATATTAAAATATGCTATGTATATCTGTTTGGGAAGGGTAAGAGGGCAGATAAAAGGGCTTGTAATAAAACCAAACAAGAACCCAAGGACGCACATAGATGGTTTCCAG
>WEKX01027560.1:22501-41470 GCA_013390025.1 Pitta sordida
GGAGGAAGCCAGAAGTACTTATGCAATGTTATTTTATCTGTAGTACTTTATTTTGCTTTTTTATAAAAGTAAGTGCAGAGCAGTGCTGTAGGAATAGTTTGTTGGGGTTTTTTGCTCCAGAAAGGAGTGATATAATGGTTAAAATCTCAAGCCATTCAGGGTCAGAGCAGAAGGACATCAAAGCTTCAGATTCACAAGTGAGGAATTCAAGGATAAGAGAATGTAGAAGAGGAAACACAGGCAGACCTAAAGTGCAATGCAAAATCAAGAGTTCCTGGTGGGTAATTTCTGTCCAATAAAGCTGACCATAAATACAGGAAGGCTTTCCTGAAACAGTTACATGGTCCATAGCTGGTCCCTCTCCCCTTTCCACCTCTACATTACAGGTAGCCAGCTTAGTGACTCCTTTCACATGACTCTCATCTTTGGCATCAAATTACCTAGTTTACTAGAGTATTCTGAAGAGGGGGAAAAAAATAACCCTTTATATAGTGCAGTGAACAAAGAAAACATTGTAAAATTTATGGCTGAAGACCTGACAGAATGAAATGCAATGCAATGTTATGGTAGAATACTACGTAAGTACATAACAACAAAATTTCTGAGTAAATTTTTTATTCTCCTCATAATACTTGATTCAGGAGATACTTCCTAAATATTTATGTTCTTATTTGGAAAGCATTGAAAGATGCAACTACTAAAAGTTTTTTATTAACTAACTTATAGAAATTGGAGTTATAACCAAGTGTGATAGCTAAATACCTTATTAGTGAATTTGCTGTTTATCACTATCTGGAGATGGCACAAATCTCAGACAACAGTTGCATAAAGCACAAAGAGAGTTTTTCCAACAAGGGCTTGTGGATCAAGGCTTTAGGACATTTCTTCTCCATAACGTAAGCTTAATTGAAATGAATGATCCAAGAAAGAAAAGTTCGGAGACCAGAATGGGTGGAAGAAGATAAAGGTGTGAGATGGGACAAAAGTGTAACAAAAACTGAGGGGTAGGGGCTCTGCAGAGAGCATGTATAGAAATACATAGCACAAAGGACTGATAATCTCTGAGAACATTGCCGAAAGGAATTTGAATACAAAAAGAGAAGATGAAATTTAGTGGTGCATACATAAGATCCCAGAAACATGTAATTTTCTGATGGTAAATTTACCACTGATCATCCTGATCCAACAATAAATATTTGGTAAATTTACCACAGGAACACAGCATTTTTGGTGACCACAGCTCAAAGCTATCAATCTAAGAATAAGAGCAGTGTAAGCATTTTAGGAGAATTTTGTGTGCAATTTTAAAAAGCCAAGATGAATGTAAAGATAAGAAGACATTCCTAAGAGGAGCAAGCAGGAAACCCACAGAACAGTTGGCCAGAAATCCCATTCAGCAGAAGGTTCAAAATACTAGGAAATATCCTTTCATTACTTAGAAAATGGAATTAACAATTTAATTGAAATTTCATATACATCTTTAAAGCAATTATTGCTTCCTCAGATAAGACACTAATAGATATAGCATGTTTGAATGTCAATTAATCAATTTAATCCCATGTAGTAAAACACAAAAATATTGAAAAACTGCCAACAAGATATAATTGGCACAGAAACATTGCTAATCATGTGACAAACAGACTGATCAATAAAAGTCTAATTGTTCGTCCCTTTCTGGATTGAGCAGTACATGCAAGTTTAATCACACTGAATGACATCAGTATCACAATTTTTATAAGCACAGCTTGCTATAATGGACCCAGAATTCAGTCCAAAGATAGGATGTCCCATGGCAGAAGAGTAAGGAATGATGCAATCAAAATCAGCCAGGGACTTCTGTCACACATCATATACCCTCACCCTCTTTCAGGTACTTTCAGGATCATTCAAATCATCTTTGGAGGGGAACATCTCATAGACAGTCCAACCAGGGATTTATCATAAGAATGTTTTGCTTTGTTCAATAATGAGGTGATGGAATACAGAATGCACATATAACCCACAGCTAGAACCAAATTACTAGGATACAAGGCACTTCATGGGTCAGGATGAAATTCAAAATTATTTTGATAAATTTTAGAAATTAACTGAAATTAATAAAATAACACTGTATACAGAACTGTGAAAAAATACAAAGTTTTTTGTACAAAATTAAGAGGAATAAATTAGTAGATTACAGAACTAAGTAGGAATGTCAGTTATGGTGTTGTAGAAACCAAACAAACATCATTCTGAAACATACTAACAAAAGTATGATACATATGTATGATTTCAGTGTCAGGAGAGAAGCACCAAGTATGATAAGTGAGTTGGAAATCTTGACCTGCACAGAGAGGTTGAAATGGTTTGTTTAGTCCAGAAAAATGGAAGATTGGTGGGAGGCAGAACAGTGTGTAAATATCTAAAATGCCAGTAAGAATGGTGGGAAATTTCTTATATGAATGCTATGAGTTGCACAAGAACATTGAAGGACTGAAACTGTAGGTGCAGGGTGTGAAATTTGGACTTGAAAGGACAGTATAAAACTGGAGAAAAAGCAGTGTCACTATGATATGAATACAGAAACAGTAAGATGTTAATGTTAACAATTTTTTGTATCAAACTGACTCAGAGAAGGATGGTAATAGGTATTTATTCTGGTAATACAAGAAGTATGTAAGAGACCTCTAAATTCAGTTAGCCCTGAATGTGGCTAGAGGTTTCTCTGATGTTAATGACCAAAAGCTGTAACTGGGAATTATGCTAGTATGGAGGACATCGATATTTGGCATAGGGACTGGAGAATACAAACAGGAATTATTCGTAGTAGCCCAGTATTCCTGAACATGAAGATCAGGCAAGTATAAATTAATAGCAATTTTAATATGGTAAATGAGGACATTATAAAATGCTTGGTCATAGAAAGTAAGTGTAGATGACATGATCAAGAGTAGAGTGTAAATGAAACATCTGAGTAAAAAAAGTACATACAAAACAAAATTCCTATTTTCAGGGGGATACATTTTGGTAAATTAAAGAAAATTCTCAGCTGGACTGAGTAGTTGTGAGATCAGAATGTTCCAGGGATCTGTATCCTCTCAATGGTGCAAATTATAGCAGTGAGCTATATACCAAGAGTGGAGAAGAAAAGTGCATAGAAGAGGCTTGAGATAATGGATATCTATCCAAGCATAGTAAAAAGTGGTTTTATAAATACATTACATAATATCAAAAAGAGGGGCAAAGAAAACCTCCATTCATTATTGGACGTGGAGGGGAATGTAGTTACCAAAGAGAAGGAAAGGCTGAGGTACTTAACACCGTTTTGCTTCAGTTTTCAACAATGACACAGATCACCTGCAGGACAGCTGGCCTCCTGAGCTGGTAGACAAGGATGGGGAGTCGAATATTCTTCCTGTAATCCAGAAGGAAGCAATTAGTGACCCAAGTGGCTGAGCTCCTTAAATCCTCACAAGTCTGTGGGACCCGATGGGATCCATCCTAGGGTGACGAGAGAGCTGGCAGATGAGCTTGCCAAGGTGCTCTCCAACATTTATCATCAGTCTTGGCTCACTGGAGAGGTCCCAGATGACTAGGAGGTGGCCAATGTGACACTAATCCGTAAGAAGAGCCAGAACAAGGACCCATGAAAATACAGGCTTGTCAGCCTGACCTTGGTGCCAGACAAGATTATGAAACCGATCATCGTGAGCGCAATCACATGGCACCTACAGGATCAGACCCAGCCAGCAGGGCTTAGGAAAGGCAAGTCCTGCCTGTCCAACCTGATTGCCTTTTATGACCAGGTAACCCACCTGGTGGATGAGGGGAAGGCTGTGAATGTAGTCTACCTGGACTTCAGCAAAGCCTTTGACACCGTCTCCCATAGCAAACTCCTGGAGAAGCTGGCAGCCCATGGCTTGGATAGGTGCACTCTGCACTGGGTTAAGAACTGGCTGATGGCCAGGCCCAGAGACTGGTGGTGAATGATGCCACACCCAGTTGGTGCCCAGTCACTAGCTGTGTCCCCCTGGGATCAGTGTTGGGCCCAGTCCTGTTTAGTATCTTTACTGATGATCTGGATGAGGAGATTGAGTCCACCATTAGTAAGTTTGCAGATCAAGCTGGGGAGCAATGTTGATCTGTTAGAGGGTAGGAGGGCACTTCAGAGGGTCCTGGACAGGCTGAATAGATGGGGACCTGGGAGTGCTGATTGACAGGAGGATGAACATGAACCAGCAGTGTGCCCAGGTGGCCAATAAGGCCAATGGCATCCTGGCCTGTATCAGGAAGAGAGCGGCCAGCAAGACTAGGGAAGTCATTCTTCCCCTGTACTCAGCACTGGTGAGGCCGCACCTTGAATACTGTGTCCAGTTATGGGGCCTTCAGTTTAGGAAGGATGTTAAGGTGCTGAAGTGTGTCCAAAGAAAGGCAAAAAGGCTGGGGAAGCGACTGGAGCACAGGCGCTATGAGGAGTGGCTGAGGGAGCTGAGGTTGTTTAGCCTGGAGAAGACGAGGCTCAGGGGAGACCTCATCACTCTCCAACTACCAGCAAGGTGAATGTTGGTCTCTTCTTCCAGGCAACCAGCAGTAGGACAAGAGGGCAGGCACAGTCTTAAGCTGCACAAGGGGAGGTTTAGGTCAGACATTAGGAGAAAGTTCTTTACAGAGAGAATGATTGGACATTGAAATGAGCTGCCCAGGGAAGTGGTGGAGTGATTGTCTCTGGAGGTATTTAAGAAGAGACTGGATGCAGCACTCAGTGCCATAGTCTAGTTACAAGGTGGTTGTTAGGTCACAGATTGGAGTGGGTAATCTCAGAGGTCTTTTTCAACTTGGTTGATTCTGTGTTCTTTAAAAGAATAAATAGAATATTTAGAATAAATAGTTATCTTACAAACTAAGCTATAAAAGTACAGAGAAGCAAAAAAGGTTATATCTTAAAATCTAGAAGTTGAGTATGATTAAATGTTGAATAGAGGCTGGAAGGAAATTACTCTCTGGGATAAAACTTGAAATCATTCTTGTTTAATATTTTCATAATAACTTGGCACAAAATACAGGGGTTTTCTAATGAAATCTACAAACAATAAAAAACTGGAAGACATTAATAGGAAAGAATGGGGATCTTTTCTAGCTGGATCACCCTTAAGACTTGAGTAATACAACTTGTGCAAAATTTAATAAGATAAACTGCTTAAGTCATGCATTTGGGTGCTAGTAACACAAGGTCATCCCCCAAACTAGAAACTCTATGCTGGAAAACAACTATGGAAGACAAGTACTGAGGTGTAAAGGGTTATTCCAGAATGACTAAGAGCTTCTAATGGGACGCAGCTGTGAATGAGGCAAATGCTGTTCTATGACATACCGAAAGAGGTATTTCTAACATAAATATCTCCAATACAAATAAGGAAGAGTTAGTGTCACTGTACAAAGATTTGGCAAAAATATCTGTGTATGACTAGGTACAGTTTTAATCACTCCTTTTCAAGAAAACACAACTAAAACAAAAGGACAAAATTTAGTAAATTGATGGAAGAAACAGAAAGCATATTTTTCAAAGAAAACTTAAAGGACCATGATTGGTCAGAGCAGCAAAAGGGTAACTCAGAAGAGCTATGATGATTGTTTATAAATATGTGTGAAGAACAAATACCGGTTAGAGGAAAGAAGTATTTAATCTAAATCATAATGCTGGAACAGAAACAAAGGGATATAATCAGCCATAAATATGAACAGAAATTAGAGATACCAATCATTAGAACAAAGAAGTCCTTGGATTATATTCCTTTGGCAGTAATGAAGACAAACCAAAACTAATTATCTTTAGTGAACACAGTAAGTTTCTAAAAGGGATGATGTAACATCTACAAGTGAGTGCAGGGATTAAATTTGATGATAAAGAAAGACCTTTCCAGCCCTGTGTTTCTGTTACTATAAAAAAAACAATTGAATTCTTTTTTTCTCTCTTTCCACTAAGTTAGGATACAAAATATTTGATTTCATTTGCAGGGTAGAGAACAATGTCAACTTTCTATTAAGACACTGAAGCAAATTAGCTAAGAAGGTTTTCAAGAACCATTTGAGCAAATACAGTGATCGCCCCGAATTTGATGGGGGTTGGGTCTGGGCAGGTCCCACGAGTTATGAAGGCCGTGAAGATACTGAACCCATGAATATTCAACTAGTCCCTGCCGGTAGCCATGCACCCTCTACTAATAAGTTCTGGAGAGGCAGTCCTGGGAGCACCTCTTTAAAGCGGAGGAAGCGCACTTTGGTGCTTCCTGGACGTGAAATCCGGGGTCCAGGACATTCTGTGCACAACTCACTGAAAATCTAACCACAATTAATTGAATTCGCAGATATGCAAGCCGCAAATATGTGGGGGATTACTGTATTTGACATGGTTTTTGTGGGTGTACTGGAACAGACTTACGGGTGTGGGTTGGTCTGTTAAGGTTCTTCTTGCCCCTAAATTGCAATGAGAAAATACAAGTTCATGTCTTGCTGGAGTCTGGCTTAGTAAAACAGTAAAACCCCAAGTAATTTCTACTGAGTAACTTACACTTTGCAACTTTTGGAGTATTTACAGTGGTACATTATTTATTACTTTTTCCAGTGATAAGAGTGATCTAGGAAATTCATAAAGCAAACACAATTCCCAGCCAGAGATTGGAAGCTTTTGACTTTCATATACCTGAGGGGTCTGATGTACATGGAAAAAATACAATTATTGTATTTAATATTGTCTAGCAGAGAAAATGCAGCTTGGTGTGAGCTCCATCAAAAAATGCTTTTCTTCTCTGAACTTCCTTTCAGAGCGGCAACAGGATTCTGTGTTCCATCATTCTGGATCACTGCCAGGGACCATCAATAATAAACTATGATGATGAGAATGGGAAAACATGTATGCACATTGCTGCTGCTGCAGGCTACAGTGATATTATCAATGAGCTGGCTAAAGTCCCAAAGTGCAACCTTCAGGCTCTTGATGTGGATGACAGGTAACCATGGAAACTCTGAAACTGAAATTGCTACTTCCTTTCTATTAACCTGAGACAAGCTCTATTTATTATACGATCGTTTCACAGGCCATGGCCTGGTAAATGAACTGCACTCCACATAGAACTCTGTTTGCTCATGTCTCATACCTGGTATGATAGCAAATCCATAGGAATGCTATTTAGCTCTATGTTTCTGGTAGGAAAAGATAAGGTTGTTTGTGAAAGGACTTTGTCATCACTTGACTTAACTTCTTTCCATCAAAAGCATACATTCTTTTCAAAACAGTAGAACAGGATCCTAAAACTTCAAGCTGGGGTCCTGCTGCTATTTGTGTTTAAGAAATGACAGTGTTCCTTTGCTGCATTTAAGCTGATAACACAGTGTTCCTGTGAGATCCGTGGGTCTTTACTTTCCAGTCTGAAAAGGCTTTTGTTTCCTTCCAGGTTGAAATCTTTATATCATAAGTATAGAAGAGTCATCTTTCCTCTTTTTAACTTGGAACTTTGCTCTTAAATTTATTAAATACAAACAGTACCAGCTGGCCGTTCACATTGATTATCCTGCTCAGTGAAGTAAAAGCCAAGGTTTTCTTGGCTTAAGCCTTCCAGTACTTAAAATAATATCATTCTTCATGGAAAAGTGCAATAAAATGGAATAGAATTAAAATGAACAGGGTACTGGAGAAGTTTCTAAACACCAGTAAAATGTATTTGAGAAGGTTCTGTTTCTGTGAAAAGAAGGACAAAGGCAGGAGATTAACTACACTTCAGAATTCATTAAGACACAACCACCTATTACACATTCTCAGATATTTCCATGAAACATATTACATTTGAAGAGGAGAAAAGATAAGTTGTTTACTACAAACCCACATAATAGATTTCCATTCTATTGTGTTTCTGACTGCACCCATCTGAAATTGCTGGGACTGCAAAGAAACAGAGTAATGTCAGTTTTATTTTTTATTTTAAAAAAATTTTCTTGAGGCATTTCAATGCTTTCAGGTTTTTCACAGGAGCAAAATATTACAATTTGGAAATTGGACAGAAGTTTCCAAACATGAGATGTAAATTTTCTGCCAAGCAGAAAATCAGTTTGATTCTCCTACACGGATTCACAACAATTAAATACTCTGGTTTGTGCCCATCATAGAAACTGGCAAGTGGCTGTGGCAGTCTGGTAGATGTGTTCAGTCCTTATTCATCTGAGGGAGGCTTCTTCTCTCGTTCTCGTCGTGGAGAGCCCTGTGCCAACCACTGCTAATTGTGTTTGGTCTAAAGATGAGAGAATTTTGTCCCTATGCAGTGAGTGGACACTACACAGATTTTTTTCAAATTCTGGTCTGCAAACTTCAGGCACTCCTCTTCCTCTGAAATTGTAGCAACGGAAGAGATGCTATGATATAGCATGCATAGGTATTCTGCAGCCTCGTGCCCATTTTATCTACAGCTAAATAAAGGCAACCATACCAGCGTGGAATAAGTTGCTAGAGAATTACTTAAAATGAATGTCCTGAATCTGGACAAGAAGCATATCTTATGCATACCTCTTTATGTCATTCATTGTTTTGATAGTTAATCTATACATCTATTTTAATTATACTCCCCCTTTTCTGTAGGACTCCTTTGCACTGGGCTGCAGCAGCAGGGAAGGCTGACTGTGTGCAGACACTGCTAGAATTGGGGATAGACAGCAGCCCTCGAGACATCAATGAAAATACTCCTCTGACATATGCAATATACTGTGGACACACAGCATGCATCCAGCTGCTGTCTCAGGAGAGCAGGTAAAGGAAAAGTTCACATCTTGCTCGAATGTTGCCACTGACTAGAAAACAAATATATTGCTTTTTGCATGCTATTGAAAAGTTTGAGCTCTGTGTGTTGTCTCCTATATTCATATGCAATACTGCGTTCAGGTTTTCCACCAGCGTAGCAACATGACTAATTCTGTAGTCATCCACTGAAGACTCACTACTGAGGTTACAGTACTAGTGTACCAAGAAGCAGAGGGTTCTGAAGAAGATGCGAGTATAGCTCTGGCCAAGTGCCCTTCACAGAATCACAGAATCAGTAAGGTTGGAAAAGACCATAGAGGTCATCAAGTCCAACCTATCACCTATTACCTAACCTAGACTAACCTGTTCCCTAACCTGTTGTCATCCTGCTACCATGCAGAAACTTTGTCTTACAGAACAGTTTCAGCCCTGAGATATGTTTCTTCCACTTTTTTAAAATCACTATGCACAATCTCTGTGTTTCTGTAGTAAGACAGACAAACTGAACACAAAAGCATTTTTGCCATACAAAAATTTTACAATAAAATAAATCCCAAGTTTTCATCCTCAAGGTAAGGGTTTGGGATGATTTTCCTAACCTTCTTTAGTTCTCTACCTTGATTGTCTCTCAGTTCTTCTCTGAAGTATAACAAAATACAGTTGGCCGTCTTCCACTTTGCACTCCCCATATTGCGGCTTCACATCTTAGCGGCATGATTTTTGAGTGATGAAGGAGGCCTCTTTTCGCAACTACGCACGTGTGACCTGGCAAGCATGAATATTCAATTAGGCAGCATGAATATGCAACTCAACCTGCACAGCCACTGCCACGGCACCCCTCCCGGTGGAGGAGGCGTGGCAGCAACCCCCTGGCTCCGGGCCCAACCAGGGTGGTGGCAGCTCCCAGTCTGGTCAGGGCAGTGGGGTCTCCAGTCCTGGCAGAACGGGCATGGCGGCGGCCCCTTGACTCCTGGGCAGGGCGGGCGCAGCGGTGGCTCCACTCTAGGCACTGCCAGGTGCCTGCCCCACTCCAAGAGAGGAGGTTTTGTGCAGTTATGAAAGATTTAAACACTCTCAGGTTAGACGTATGTAGAGACAGAGTATGGAGATACCACGGGTACTCACCAGGAGAGACACCAGGTCAGTGGCACGGGCAGCTCCCCCACACCAGTGTCCCCGGCCAAGTGGAAAAGGGATTCTTCTCGGCTTGGGGTGACCTTGGGGGCGGGGAAACACCGACACAAACACCAACACAGCACGGTAGCACCAAAACAGCACCAGGGGGGATGTGTAAGGGTGCAGCTGTTATTTACTTACTTTTCATTCTTCTACTTTGGTAAATGAGTATGTTCTTAGATTTATCATCACCCTCCTTTGTGCTTTCCCCTCACCATTTCTTATGTTACAAATTGTGAGACATGGGTAGCATTACCGCTCCTCCTTCTACCACACTCTGTTAGAGGAGGTCAGAGATTAGCCAAAATTTCATCTTAAGAACACTACAACAATACTACTTTAGGTAGTTATCTCCATCATTCTGAAACTGTGCTGGACTTCTTTAACATTGGCAAGGCAAGGGGAAAGGGGATATGGAAAATGGCAAAAGGGGAAGGGGGACAAGGAAAGAGGAAAGGGCGGGAAGGAATCGTGAACTAGTCCTTCTGTTACAGTGCTAGCAATGACTGTTCAGTTGGAAATATCATTTTCCAAATATGACATAATACAAAGACCACTTGTTTTAAAAGATTGCAACATGTTCTTGTTGTCATTGGATCTTTGCAGCTGGTAGATCCTGAAGCCAGAAAATATTGTTTGTTTCTCCCAAATAGCTGCATCGAGTTACATTAAGAGGACTGTACGGCAATTAAATTATAAGAAAGAGTGAAGTAACACAGTGGCATTTGTAGTCTTTGTAAATTACAAATTTGGAGTCATAATTTTGACTCACACCTGAAAATGTATCTAAACAGTATATTGCTTATTTCATGGGCTAACGCAGCCAGTATTTTATTCATTTTCTGTTAATGTTGACATCACATTTTGATTTGTGCTTCCAGTAGACCTGAGTCGGTTCGCCAGTTTCCCTCCCAGAACACCAGACTTACAAAGAAAGAAGGACGATTCAGTATGCTGAACCACATCTTCTCTTGCAAGAAGAAAGATGATCACAAAACCAGTCAGAAGGAGAGAAGCAGAGACCGATATCCTAGAGAAGAGACCTCAGAAGTAGATGATATCATCACCCGTTTTGATTGCATTCTGAATACAAATTGCAGAGACATTCCAGATGAGTGTAGGACCATCCCTGACTTAAAAAGAAGAAGTACAGACATCAAGTACTTCATACCAGAAAAGAAACAACCCGCATGTCAGGGACTTCTGCCTCTCAGCACCCAGAGCCTCCCCCCAATCACTGCAGGAAATTCCTTCCTAACTGCTTCCCAGAGCACAATGTCAAGCTTCTCCTCTAGCACCAGTACACATCATTTTCCACACAAGTCTCAAAAGAGTAGGAGTGAGCACAACTTGCTGGACCACAGAAGCAGCTGCCAGGCCTTGCTGGATGATTCCTGGAATGCAGACTCTAATCAATTACTTTCCTACAAAGTCTGTACTAGGACTTCTTCAGACAAACTGATAAATGGCTTAAACTCTGATAGATCTCACCGCGTGCTTTTGTGCCCTCCCTGCTTTCCCTCACTTCCCAGTTCTCCATCAGGTAATTTTCTTCTTCTCTGTATCACAAGTCCTAGAATATCTACTGATGTGGCAAGCTGAGTCAGAAAAAAAAACAGACCCATAATATTTCTATTTCTTTAATGTTTTTTTCAGTATCTTCTCCCTGTATGTATTAGCCATCACAGATAGCATATGGATGGGACATCAGCTGAAAGCTGAAACAAGGTCGTTATATGCGGGAAACAGAAGATTTAAATGGGTCTAATGAGTATACTAGAATGCTGGTAGGTATTTAGGAAGCATGTCAGGTACTTGAGCAATAAGTGCCTCATCATGCTTTGTGAATTGCACATTAATGCCCACTACCACACCTGCTGCCTTGTGTGGGAATACATGTGCAAGGGAACAGTACTGCACGCAACTCTTGTTACTGGGCTGGAAGCGGCTTCTGGATCCAACCATGTCCAGTGCCATGCTGAACAACTCTACACCATGCTACTTTCTGCTTACAGGAATATTCAGACTCCAGGTTGCAGTGGCATCCCTCCTCACTCCTCCCACCTTTTGTGGTAGCTCTTTGGTCTAACGTGTTCTTAGGGTTTCTCTGAAGCTGAATTCAGGTTGCTAAATCTACAGAGATGGAGTAAATGCTTTTATGCTGTGATCTGGAATTTGTAATGCAATAGTAACGAAGCAGAGCATCAGAATTCTAAGGTGAACTTGAAACTAGGTTTTGGCTGGATTTGGGATCCGGTGCTTTGTTCGACTTACATCCATGTTTAAAGGAAATCTGGCTAGCTGGCCTGCATGCAGGAGTTTACTTCAATGTATCAGTGTCTCCAGCTTCACCTCCTATGGGATTCATCCTATGGCAAAATTAAACACATTTAACATGCCTGACAGCTACTGCAATCCAACTGAAAATGCAGCAAGCAAAAGCAGTCTACAAACTTACCAGTACACCATTAAAAGAAGTAACCATTATATAATAACAACATTACACAATAAATTAATATATGCTCACTCCAGTGGAAAGAGGAGTGAACAGAAACCCCACCTGAGAAGAACCCCCGTTAGCTGCATGATAGTGCAAACTGTACTGACATCTAAGTGAAGTGAACTATAAAAAAGCAAGTATTGGTACACATGTCTGACAAGGCAAGTAGAGACAGCAACTTCAGAATGACAGGCAAACATTGTGCATATAAAGGCTGGAAATTGTTTTTCCAGGTAAACAAGAGGCATTCAAAAAGTCCTGCTTCCCAAATATCAGGGTATATTCCTGAAAACTTGATAGAACTGCTCTATAGGTCTCTCTACATTTTTACTATGCACTCTTTGGCTGTTCACTCAACTATATGAACCCTAGAAAGGATTGCTTCTGCACAACTCATTCTGTATTGAATTCTGCAAGGTTCAACTCACATGTGGAACACAATAATACCTGCAGGACCTCTTCACAACCTCAATGTAATTGGGCACACCAAAGCTAAGATACCTGAGATCATTGAAGCTGACAACAGTAGGAAAAATGAACTCAAACTGGATAAACCAAACTGGAGGACAACTATTTCTGGGAAACATTTTGGAATTTGCTAGACTGTTTGCTAGACTATTCCACATTTGATGTGGAAAACAGATGTAAAAATACTACAGTATTTTTAATACTGTAGTATACTACTGTCTTAAGAAAATGCTAAAATCCTTGATTGCTCTGACAGCATAGGTGGTTTTCCTAGAAAAAATATCTCTGTGAACATCCTATGATAAAAAGCTACAATCAGCTGAATCAGGACACACTCTCTACATTCATTCAGTGTTCCAGGATCAGCACAGGAACTCAATATAGTACCAGAAGTTTACATGTCTGAATAAGGGAAAAACCATATCAATTTTGTGAAATCTAGTTGTTATGACACAAGCCATCTTTGCATGTCCAAAGGAAAATGTAGTAATTTTATTTCTGACATTTGATTATCTCCCTAGGAGAATAAAAAGCTTGAGTCTGCTTTAAGCCCAGTTCTCTTTGTACCAGCTCCCTTTAGCAAAATTTTCCAACAATAAAAAAATATTCCGGTAGCTGGCAAGAAGGACTTCCTCTGAAATATTGTGAATTAAAAGTGAATTAAAAGCCTGCAAAGAGGCAGAGAGTGTCTGTCAGGAATACATTGCACAATGCAGATATTGTTTAACATTTCTTCATGATAAAAAGATTTGCTTATCCCTCTTCATGCCTGTGTGTGTGGTTTAAATCTGTCTGCCCCTATAATTAAAGCCACCTGATTTGCTGAAATGCATTTAGTATATGAGCTCCAGAGCTTCCAGGTCTCCAACAAACTGCTCCTGCAGGACTCACAGGGTTCAGAAGCAAAGCTAGCCTGGCTCCAGTCCAACTAGCGGTGCTGTGCAGGCAGCTCTCTCTCAGGGAAAATATCTTTTGTTGGGTTGGGGTTTGGGTTTGTTTTTTGGTGAGGGGAGGGGTTGTTTGGGGTTTTTTAATGGGATGTAATTTTTCAGCAGGACACTTAGCTGAAGGGAAAAAACTGCATCTGGGTCTTGAAGGCACTGCAGTAGGGCTACATGTAATTTCCTAATCACTGAATATCTAAGGCAGGATTATGGGTATCAGTAATCTAAGGGAACTCAATTTGGAAATTATTTTCTCTGTTGACACACAGTGTTGATTGTCCTGCATGACCATTTCTATTGTTAAAGCCAAAGATAATTTTTGTTCTCACTGCTACAATATGTCCTAAACCTTTTGGAATTGTTTTATTTTGTTTTCCTTGTTCCTGGGAATGAAAGATGAGTCAGTTTACTAGCTGAGCATTAACACTTACACAAAGGGGAGAAGTTGCTATGGGTAGCAATGAGAATTACCTTACTATTATGCCATTAGTTTCTCTCAGAATTACTGCTTTCTCTTGCCCTCCACTGAGAAGAGCCAAGATAGAGTACTATACCAAAAACTACTGTCAGTATTGTAAGAGTGTTTCCCAGCCACAGTACTGAGCTGGGATCAACAATCCACAGCATTTTGCATTCATGAGCTTTGCAATCATCTCTTTCTGCAAAATGAACTGCCATCTATATTCCACAGAGGAAAAAAATGGTCCAAGTAGAGAAATTACAAGTGATTCCATGCATAAAAGGAAGCATATCTCAAATATAAGGCAGCTCTGAGATGCCTATCACCCGCTCATCTTTTATATTATTAACCTTCCAGGTTTAAGATGGTTCTTTATTATAGATTTTATTACAGCAGCCCAGTACCTCCTATTTGCTTAAACAGATAATGCAAAAAACAGTCTATTATTAAGTTTATGTTGGTATAATCATTATGGTGTAGTCCAACAGGAAGTATTTCTTGGCCAGGAAAAAGTAGAGCAAAGCTGACGAGTGTGGCTGTTGCTTTCTCAAACGGAAGAAGCAATTTACAGTGGAACATTCATCACAACACTTTTACACAAAACACACCACAATGTCGTTCATCTTCCTAAAAGTGAGGGAAAATGAAAAAGATGTCAGCAAACAAAGTTAAATGCAGTCCTAAATTTCGTAATAATGAAATTGTTTATTTTCCATTTCATTCAAAAATAAATGCCATCATAAATGTGCCCTTGGGGATCACAAAGATGATGTCTCAATGAAAGAAAAGCTATTTTTTCAGATGTTATGTGGAACAGATAGAAAGGAAGAGTGTAAGAATCCTTCCACCTAATGCCAGAACCTTTAACAAGGATTCTTTGCCAAGTATATGCATAAGCCTTGCAAACATGCTTTGTACTGTTGCTTTGCTGCCAGATATCGCCATTTATGAGATAAACATATCTCTTGATAGCAAAAACAACATCCCATCATCAAAGCCATAACAGTACATTCACAATAAGCCAGTAGTTCTCAGGATAAGCAGTACTGAAACCGATCTAACTCAAATTGCTCTAGTAAGAGCAACAAATTATTCTCTCCTAAGTTGAAATTGATATATTTAGTTCTTGGTGCAAAGTGGATGCAATGCCTATAGAAGGAATTTACCAACTAGATACTAGAAGTGTAAAAGACTAAATAAGGAATAAAACAAGAGAAAAGGAAACTAAAGTCTGTTTCCATTAGGCACATAATGGAATAAAATTATCACCCATAATAATTTCTTCATGCTTTAACTCAAAATACATCGGCTTTACCCACAGGATCAAGCAGACTGACCCAATGTCTCTAACTTGTGGTTTTTGGATCAGAACTTTGCTCCATGCTGAGCTGAAGGCAGCATTATAACATGGTGGTGATAAACACTTTAGCTCCTTTCTCAAAGAATCCGTTTAGTCAGTAAGGTAGTTACAACAGTCTTGGCGACTATTTCAGTGCTTCTCTAGGAAATTGTTCTGGTGTTTTTCTGTAGCTTTATCTTGCACAGCACGGCAATACATACATATAAGTACCAACTAAAAAGACTCAAAGGCAATTAATACCATTCCATTTCTTCCTATTGCTTAGGATGTCCTGCTACATCCCTCCTGTGTCTCCCCTTGTCTCTGTGTGCCAACAGAGCATACGCTTGCTCTGCAATGAGCTATGTTGGATGAGCAGCTGTTGAACAAGACATCTCATAAAAAACCTCATCACAGATCTGGTGACAATAAGAAAAATAATTTGAGGGACTCAAGCATCACAGAATAAGATTAGCTCAGGAAAAGCTTGGGAAAATGTTGATTTGGTGCTTGAGTTTCTACTTTTTCAATATTAGACATGCCATTTATTTAGTGAAATGCATTACATCATCTAACATATTGTCTATTTTAATAGTATTAGACCAAAGGTAACTATAATCTTAACCAGTGACACGCCAGTTAGTCAATCAACCTTCCACTTTCCAGTATCTATTCTTCTTGGTAAAAATGAAATTGCCATAAATATAGTTTATTAAGGATCAAGATCACCTTATGTAAGTTCTGGTATGTTTTCATCTGCAGCAAAATGCTCTCAAAGCTCATATTTACTTCTAATAGACTTCAACTAGTCTCCTTTTCCAACCAGGAGTTTAACTCCATTTGTGTTCTAGTACTTAGAAAGGCTGAGACCCTACTAGAGTATTTTGCAAACTAAGCTTCAATTCTGAAATCAAATCCATCCAGTTGAATAATTCCACAAATTTAGTATCCAAATATTCTTACACAGACCTAGCTACTAGACTGTGCCTGTTTTAAGACCTATTACTGTATTATATGAGAGGACATGATAAGGGTATATGTGAAGGTTATATTAAATCAGTCACTCCTTTTAATGAATGTAAAGCAAACTAAGAAACATCTTTCTTTTTTTTTTTCCAGTCAGTGGTTTCTTGCTATTACATATTTCTGAGAACAACGAAGTCTTCTTCTAGAAGCCAGAAATATACACTGCCCATATTATTTATAATTATTACCATATGGTAACAGATTATTTTCTTCTTCAACAGGTAAAAGTTTTCAACAGATGTCCATAGACCAACACACAAAAAAAAATCTTATTCCTGTACGGAGCAGCCTAGCTCCCATACCCAACCACTGTGTTCATAAAAGTAAGTACAGAAAAGTGTGACTTACAGTTTCACACAGTGTGCCTCCATCACTGGCGTCTGAGGGCTGGAGAGAGGTTTCGTGTTTCTTTTTCACAGCATCATAGAATGGCTGAGGTTGGAAGACTCCTTCAGAGACTATCTGTCCATTCCCCCTGCCCACAGAGAAATCACCTGAGCAAGTTGCTCGGGATCACAGCTAGTTATGTTTTAAATACCCCTGGGAATGGAGACTGAGACTACACAATTTCCCTGGACCAACTTTTCCAGGGTTCAATCACCTTCAGAGCCAAAAAGTTTATTTTTATTTATTTGTGATCATTGATTCTTATCCCATTGTAAGTCACCACTGAGAAGAGTCTGTCTTCCTGTCCATTACTCCCCCCAATCAAACATTTATATGTATTGACAAGGTCTCTTGAGCTGCCTTCTCTTCTCAAGGTTGAACAGTTCCAGCTCTTTCAGCCTTCCCTTTAATCATCTACATTGCCCTTCATTGGACTTGCTTCAGTATCTCCTTGTCTCTCTTGTACTGGGCGTCTCAGAGCTGGACTCAATTCTCCAGATATGTCTCCCCCAAGCTGAGTGGAGGGGAAGAATCACCTCTCACAGTCTGCTGGCAGCACTTTCCTGATGCAGTTGGCTGTTTTTACTGCGGTCTCACACTCAGCATCTTGAAGCACAGCCCCAAAGAGCAGGAAAGCTTCACCCTACACCCACAGCCCTGGCACAGTGTCAAGACTTAGTGACTGTTCCTGGCTGGATCAAGACAGCAACTGGGATGTTCTTCATATACAAATGCTAGCCTTATGGCCAGCATGTTCTGCCCTCTCATCCTTGTGTTCCACAGAGCACAAATCTCCTGGTATATATGTATTGGATGAGGATTTGCAGTTTACTATTTGTTGTCCTGCAGATCAGCCAGGTCCTAAAGCTAAATTTAAAAACTCACTGCCTCTTTACAATCTGAGTTTCAGAAACAATTATAACACTATTACTAAAAATGAAACAGAAGAAATAGCCTTATAGGGAACATCAGACTGGGCGGGGATATACAGAATCCTGCACTGCTTCTGCTCTGCAAATAGGAGAGGAAAAGAAAAGTAGAGATAGGTGAATTATTGAGGTGATATTCTTTGTCTTCTCTGAGGAAAGAAAATACCATAACTGCTCTTAAAACCCCAGCTCCAAGTATTCTATTTTTTAAGCTTTCTGGTAACATGCTCTGTGTTTTCTAGTTATAACATAGTTGTAAGCAAAATCCTTAAAAAAATATTTTGTAATCATTAGTGTTCTTGCAGTAATTCACAAAAATGGACAAGAATTTAGTTCTAGTCTTGTGCCAAAAAGCATGTTTTACAATTAAAATAAACTCATCATAATTATTTATCATGGTTTAATTAACTAAACTAGCACATTTATGCAGGTGCTATTACTGCCTGAACATTAGTTCAAGCCAGTAATAGGAAAGCAAAATTATTTGCAAAATAAATTACATTTTTTTTCTTTGTTAAGACAAATGACACATTTGCTCCTGGAGCTTTCCAAACTGCTGTTTGAGAGCCAAGATTTTGCTCGTCCTTCACCCAGCCCTAAAAATATTACCCTTCTGGACACAGCCTTTATCGAGGCAAAGAGCTCCAGAAAGAAAGATTGAATATAAACATTTGTGTTTCTGTAATGTTTTTATTACACAAGATGTGTGTAAAAAAACATGCAAGGAGGAGGAGGAAATAAAAAAGCAACCAAAATGCTAGAACAATAAAATATGTATAAACTAGAGAGAGAACTGAAACAACTTGGAGATTACAGAAAGAAGAAACATCTCCCCAAAAGAAGGATGGGCAATGAAAAAAAAAAAAAAAAAGCTTAAATATCTAAGAAAAACCAAAATGTTTAAAAATACACATTAAAAAGAGGAAAATAGGAATGATCAGCAGCATAGGAGGAGAGTACTTCGGTGACTTTAAAC
>WEKX01027561.1:7451-32029 GCA_013390025.1 Pitta sordida
GGAGTGAGGGTGGGGGGCAAATTTGCATATTAATGAGCTGCCATTCTGTGTGGATGGAGGGCTTCGCAGGAGACAAACAAGACCCACGGTACTGTGGTATAGGAGACCCAACTGTATATGTTAATTTTAATACTTCTTGCAACCACCTTCTGGCTAGCTCAGCATTGGGCATGAACTGTGAGGAATATAAACTAGATCATAGAAAAGTAATGAAAAGTAAAATGCAAAAGTGAACAGAGCAGTATTCTGCCTCATAAAATTACCTTGAGGGGTTTTTTTTCCAACTTAGGTAAAATTTTCATTTATTAGACCAGTTCATAATGTTTAAGTGAAATGCTGAAATATAAGATCTGAGAACACATAATTTATTCTATTTATATATGCATGAATATTAAAAAAATTATTCCATTATCTACTGAGTATTGTTTGGCTATTTATTGACATTGTTTTTGGAAGAAAATGTAAATTATCTGCTGTAAATTTGGCTGCTTATGCAGCCAAAGAAAGTCAGTTCTGATTTTTTGTCAGAGATATTTTAAAGCACCACATGCAAAATTTCAAATACAGTAATACCTTGCTGCATTGTGACTTCTCCATTGCGATCTCACTGATTTGCAAGATTTTTTTTTCTCACAGACCAGCCTCAGTGACTCACAAAACTTCCTGGCCGACGAATGTGCAGTGCCTCTTCTGCACTGAGGGGACGCACAGGTGCTCCTTGTGGGGCGGGATGGGCCTGGCCCCATGGGGCGGGTGTGTAGTACCTCTCACTCCTGTGGCATTTATGGTCCCACAGCACCATGCCCTGCTCCCTGCCCGGTCTTGTGTGTTTCCATGCCTGGTCCCTACAGTGGAAGGCTCATGCTGTGGGATGCCCTGGGCAGCCACTGGGACCCAGGGCAGCACCACCACAAGTCATGCCGTCCCTTGTTTCTCTAAGCCCAGCTGGGACTAACCCCCGCTGGGAGCATTACTCTTTCCATGGCTACAGGCGAGGAAGTTGTCAAGTCATGCAGGAGAAAAATTAGAGAAGCAAAAGCCCAGATGGAACTCAAACTAGCTGTTTTTGTAAAGGACAACAAGAAATGTTTTTATAAATACATCAACAGCAAAAAGAGAGGCTGCAACAACCTTCACTCCTTATTGGATGCAGAGGGGAATATATTATCTAGAGATGAGGAAAAGGCAGAGATACTTCATGCCTTCTTTGCCTCTGTTTTTAACAGCAAGACAGATTGCCTATAGGACAACTGGACTTCTAAAGTGGAGGAAGGGGTAGTATAAAGGCGCAGTATAAGCCCCTTGTAATCCAGGAGGAGGTAGTTAGAGACTTCTTGAGCAACTTGGATCCTCAAAAGTCCACGGGACCAGATGGGATCCATCCGAGGGTGATGAAAGAGCTGGCAGATAAACTCACTAAGCCACTCTCCATAACTTACCAAGAGTCCTGGCTTACTGGAGATGTACCAAAAGACTGGAAATTGGCTAATGTGGCACCCACCCACAAGAAGGGCCAGAAAGATGATCCAGGTAATTATAGACCTGTCAGCCTGACCTCGGTCCCGGGTAAAGTCATGGAACAAATAATCCTGAATGCCATTATGCAGCACCTGCATAATAACCATGATATTAGATGTAGTCAGCATGGATTTAGGAGAGGTAGGTCTTGCCTGACCAACCTGATCTCCTTTTATGAACTGATGACTCACCTGGTTGACAACAGAAAGGCCGTGGATGTTGTATACTTGGATCTTAACAAAGCCTTTGACACAGTTTCTTTCCCTTTAACTGCAGCAGCTACGATATGTACATCCGCCAATCCTGGGTGTGGGAGCAGGAGTGCTGGCCATATGGATCCAACAGAACACTGCTTTCCCCTGCTGTGTCAGGGGGAGGGCATGGGGGTACAGAAGCCTCCTCCTGGTGCAGCAGCTGTAACAGCGGCGTGGGCACGTCCCGCCGCTGCCGCATCCCAGCACACAGCACTTGCTCCACCACCACCATGGCCAGCCTAGCCCTACTTTCGTGGGGCACTTTCCCTGGGGCTACGTCATCACCAGGTATGTCGGGTGTGCAGTTCCTGAGCACAGACCACATCGCCTTCCCTGACTGTAGCCATGGAAACAGTAACACAGAGACACACGCACACAGGCACTGCTCGCTCGCAGTTCGCAGGCACTCCGCATACAGTGATGGGCAGGGCAGAGGGGGAAAGTAGACGTTACACTCCGGTTGGAGTCCTTGTGGAGGATGATAAGCACTGCACTCTGCTGTGGACAGCTGTGTAAGCTTTTATACAGACTTTCTCAACAGTTTAACGTTATGTATCAAACCTCTGTTAGCACCCCTGGAGTGGCCACACACCTGGTGGGGGTTAGTCCCCCAGCTGGGATTAGAATAGCAGGGGACGACATGACCTGTGGTGGTGCTGCGCTGGGTCTCAGCGGCCACCTGGGGCATACCGCAGGCAGGCAGCACTGATGCTTCCTTGCGTGGGACTAAAATGTCCTGTGCACCCTGAGGCATGCCATGGCATAGACCTTCAGTGGTAGGGACCAGGCATGGAGACACACAGGAGCCAGGCAGGGACTGCAGCACAGCACCACGAGACTATAAGTGCCATGGCAAACAGGCCAGTCCCACTCCACAGGGAGCGCTGGCACCATCCCTTGGTGAAACAGAGGCACTGCGAGTGCATCAACGGCGAAGCTCCATGAGGGAAAATTTTTGTGATTTGGTGAGGTTGCGATGGAGAAGTTGCAATGCACCGAGGTATGACTGTAATCCTTTCCTTTAACCAGCTGACTGTGTCTCTGCTAATGCAGACCACAAGGCTGGTGGCCCTCTATGCTGCTTGTGTACTACCTACCAGCATCCCCACAGCCTCTTCCACAGAGCCACTCCAGTTCAGCCAGTGTGTTGTTATAGGGGATTGTTTTTCACAGGTGCAGGGCTTTGCCTTTTTCTTCACTGAATTTTGTAAGAGTCCTACTGGACCATTTTTCCAGCCTATTTGGGTCCCTATAGATGGCAGTCCTGCACACAAGCATACTAGCTGGTGCTCCTAGCAAGGTGTCATCTGCCTATCTTAGAATCATGGACTCATAGAAGCCTTTAGGTTGGAAAAGACCTTTAACATCATCACGTCAAATTTAATTTAACACTGTCAAGTCAACCAGGAAGCTATGTTCCCAACTGCCACATTTACAAGTTTTTTAAATACCTCCCAATATTTATGTATTTGTGTATAGATCTGTATATACATACATATATTTATACTTACCCAAATTATAGTTTTTCCACCATTCTATCAGGCATAATATCCTGTATATAGTATTTAAAAAGTAATTGTTCACTTTTCAGCTCTGATTAAGAGGCATTAAACTGCTGTTGAAGAACTAGAACTCAAAATGAGTAAGAATCATGCTCTCAAAATTCACGTGCAAGTTCGTCTTATTAAGTCTTGTCTAAATGTTTTCTTTCTTCCTCCACATCTTATATGGAATGCTACTTTGAAAAATGGTAGCTTTGTCAGAGTTAGTGGAATGATAATTAGCTCATCATTAAAGAGTGGAAAATTTAAAGCTATGAAACAACAAAGCACAATCAGATCTTTTAGAGATAAGTAGGAGGTCTTTTATCTCCAGGAGTCTTGATAAGTTGATTGAAATTTTTTCTGAGAGTAGATATAGCCCCTTAGTTTTAACCCACAAGCAATCATGAAAGTTCAGTGGGGCACCAGTGTCTCACTAGGAGAAACCTTTACAGAACATTCCCGACATGAGTTTCTGTTGGAGATCCTGAAACATGTACATACTGCCTAGAAGATGGTAAATTGCAGGCCAGATTTTCACTCTTCTTAGATCTCTAGATGTAGAGTGAAAAAACTCTTACTTTACAGAGCTGCCAGCAGACTGGAGCTTCACATGTGTCATGGTTAAAGTAGATTTTTGTATTTTTTTCCCTTTCTCATTTGTTTTGGAGGGACTGTCTCTTTAAGAATGAATCCCCACCTCTCCTTCCTTGCCAGGGCCTGGTGTGGGAAAATGGAAAAAAACTGCAGAAGCAAACCCCTCTCCTTTGCCTGGGGACCACATATTCTGCTGCTGGCAGAGTACATATTGCGCCATTTTCTACTGGAGCACCGCCAGCCACCACTGCATGCCACACAGATCACCACTGCTGCTCTGCAGCCCAGACAGGCTGCATGGAGCTCCAACTCAGCCGAGTCAGGCGGAGCAGTGCCAATATGAGAGGCAGCATATGGCAGGGAAAAGAGGCTGTGAACTAACACTGCTGCTACAGTCAGGATCTGAGCTTGACCTAGTGACCTAGAGTGGGCAGCCTAATAGTACAACTCCTTGAGAACATCACGGTTTTTCTAGGTTTTTGCTTTGCCCATGTTTCCCCACTATTTTGTTTGTTTGTTTGTCTGGGTGGGGGGAGGGGGTTGGCAGGGAAAACTTTCCACCATTTTTCCCCTTTGCTTGCAGGGGGTGACGTGGGTGGTGGATTCCCTTCCTTTGTATCTTTGAAATTACTGCTATTTCCCTGGCAGTAAACTGTTACCTTTTGTCCTGGTGTCAATTAAGACGAATTATGAATTGAATTTAGAAATACTTGAATAATATATAGAGAGAAATAAGAACTTTACTAGGAGAAAGGGAAAAAATTAATATAACAAATATATATATATTTGAAGAACAACAATAACAATATCAACAACAATGGAACAATAACGACTGTAGACAGCTGTGAAAAAACAAACACAAGGCAGAGGTTAAGTTTGAGGGAGACCAGGGCACCCCCGGGATTCCAGGGGCAGGGGAATATGATTCAAGGTAGGGAAACCAGTGGAGTAACTTTGGCGATCCTTTTCTGAAATGTTCGAGGGGCTGCAGGGAGATCCAGCTGTCAGCAAGTGGAAGGCTGTACTGAGATGGAGAGTCAAGGTCCAAATGGTCCTGGGCAAAATGGCGGCAGTAGAGATCAGAGGAGAAAACAAGGCTTCCTCATTCCAGAAGAACCACAAACCCACTAGTGTAATGCCCAGCAGCTGTACAGTATATCCTCGCTGCATTTCAAACCCTCCATTGCTACCTCGCTGATTTGCGAGGAAAATTTCTTGCAATTTTGCTCCAGCGATTTGCGATGTCCCCTGGCCGAAGCATGTGCAGTGCCTCTGCTCTGCAGAGGCGTGGCGCTCCCTGTGGGGTGGGACTGGCTTGGCCTCATGGGGAGGGCCACAAGTCATGCTGTCCCCTGTTACTCTAAGCACAGCCAGGGACTGACGCTCCTCCCCGGGCGCATTACTGTTTCCATGGCTACAGGCGGGGAAGAGAAGTGCCCCAGGAAAGTGGGGTTGGCCATGGTGGCCATGGGGAAAGTGCTGTGTGCTGGGACGGGGCAGCAGCAGGGACATGTTGACCTCACTGCCGCAGCTGCTGTTTGCCTGCACCACGTGGGGCCAGGCCAGTGTGGAGCATCAGGCCGGCGCACAAGGCTGGGCCAGTAGGGCACAAGCACTGGGGCTGGGGAAGGAGCGAGGCGGGGAAGAGCAGAAGTGTGGGGTTTGGGCTGCGAGCACTCTTGGTTGCAGCAGCCCAGCCCCGGCTGCAAAAGTGGCAGCATTGCCGCAGAGAAGCCCTGGTCTTTCTCGGGGGGATCTCCCGAGTCAGAGAAGGCTCCGAAATACCTCCTTTTGCTCCCCTGTGCTGAGAGAGCCTGTGGGGAGGAGTGGAAATGTGTCTGCAGTGCTTCGGAGAGCCAGGGGGTGGAGCAATGGGCATGGCCTGCTTGCATATTAATGACCTGCACGTGTTTGCGAATTTAACATTTCACAAGAGCCCTGGCATGACATGTTTCTTGCAAATGAGGGGATATAACTGTATTTATAGGGCCTTAGGCCCCTCCCATGTCATATGCATTGTGGACATGTCTTCACATGCCATTGGCCACCACTCAGCCTGCCTCAGCCCTCGGGCCCCTCCCCTAGTCACATGCCTTGCTGGGAAGGGAAGACAAGAAAAAGAATCTTCCATTGTTTGTCCAGAAAAAAAGAAAACCTCTCCCCATGCCACAAGTCTTGCATGTGAGAGAAGGGGAGATAAGAAAGGAAACATTGTCTGTTCCAGTAAAAAGGAGAAAAGTTTTACAATAGAACAATAGCACCCTCCCCATAACACCTTTTCACTTGTTCCTCTTTGCATCATGTCTCTCTTTATAAGTGGAAAAAAAAAATAGAAGTATTAATAAACGGGAGTTAATTTTATTGGAGTTCCTGCCCCAATATTTGTCTTTGAACCAAGACACCATGTCAGCTTACAAATCCATCCTGATTTAGAGAAACAATCCATATAATCTGTCCCTGAATGCTTTATAAACTTCTGAGACGCCTAATTAGTTCATCATATACAGGGATTTAAAGTCATCCTACAGGCTTCTTCCTGTGAATGGATGTAATTACACTTCCTTATTTTATTTATCCTCTACAAACATATTTTTTACATCTGATCACATGCTGCAGTGTCCTTGTCCTCTTTCCTGCAATGATTTTGAGAAAGGAAAAGATTGTTGGTTAAATGCTGTAAATTTGGAATTCTCTCTGACTGCTGCAAAGCTGTCTGGAGGCTTCTTATCATCAGATGACCTGGATTTTCAGTGCTTCTGCACAACATTTTCTTCCATCAAGAAACTGCTTTTTTTCTTTTCTTGGTATCCTTGAACAACCCTGAGTAGAAGACAAAATGATATATTTATCTTCCTCATTCTCTCTCCCCTCAGCTAAACTGTCAAATGGTGGCTCATGTCCTTTACATACCAGTTTTTGACTTTCTACAACCCAGAAGAAAAGACTGGAAGGGGACAGGTCTTTTTCTATGGAGTTGTGAGTAGTATAATAACAGATGTTCAGTCAGATACAGAGTGAGGAAGGAAGGTTATAAATGTGGTCAAAGATTATGATGTAAAACTAATAAATGAGCAAAGCAACATTTAAAGATTTGCCTGCCAATGGAGATGGGTCTGCCAACCTATACAATAAACAAATAAGAAGCAGCCAGCTATTGACCAAAGGGATGTTCCAGCAGCTGTAGAACTCACAGGCAGTCTATTCACTGGCAAGCTCCTGAGCATTCTAAAAATGAATATGATAAAGTCATACATTTCAATCTGCTAGGAGAATGGAAAACATACAGCACATTATGTTCAAGCTATGGAGTCTAGCAAAAAAAATGTCTGAATATGGATCAGAAGACCACATGTATTTACATATAAACTTGCAACATATTTAATATGAAGAACAACAAAGTGCAATATGTTTTATGAAAAATACCAGTTGATCTACTAATAACTTCTCCTTGAAGAAGACTGAAAATAATCTAAATTGTGGTTTTTTTCTGTTTGTTAGTATTACTTTATTATTGAGCAAAAAGAGCATGACAATATGAACAATAGAAGAACCATAAGCATGCAGAACAGAGGTAATGCAAGAATTCTGGAAAACAACCAGTTCTGTTCAGTATTTCAGCAGAGTTAAACATTGCTAAAGAAGAAAACTACAAAAATTACAGTTGTTATGTTTTTAGCGTCTCCATACTGCATTTATAATGTACATCCAGCTGCTTCATTTTTTAACGCTTTCTCACATCTCTGTACTTACATTCTGAGCTCTCCAATACTTAACAAAATCTTGTTCTTTTAATAAATTTTCTTTGTTTTCCCATGTACTTTCTGTTTTTTTCTCATTTTTTTTAATATCAAGCAACAGTTCCTGAAATACTTAATTTGCTGTAGCACTTTCCAAATATTTTACTTTGTTTTTCCATTCTTTCTTCATGACTTCACTCTTTGTGCCTATTCAGTCTATCACACCATCTTAGATATTTTTAGACAGCTGGTATCTAGGCACCTTATTATTATTAAAGCTATCAGAAAGTACTGTAAAATAACTCTATAAAAAGAAATAGTCATCAGGAGGAGTTGTGCTGCAGAGATAAAGAAGTGATGATAAAGGACTGGTCATTCCAGTTCCGATGCACTGCAAATCTGCAGGACACACAACCTCAAAATTAAATAGATCAGGCGTATTTGTACAGACACATCCTCTGTACAAATAGTGATAACAGGCATTTTACATCAGTGGTTTCACACAAGCACACATAGGAAAAAGACTGAGCAGTTAGTGGGAAAGCATATGGTGAATTTTGTTGAGAAATATATTGTCTTCAGGTAGCTCCGTGTGCAGCTGCAGTGCAACCTGCAGGTTGAGCTCTGGGTGGCAGGAGTGTGAGGCAAGAGGCCCTGGTGCCCGGTACAGGAACCTGTGGTACTAAAAAGGTGAACACTTAGAAACACAGCAGGAGCTGGAAGACCCCAGACTTTCCTGAGCTTAGACTGTAAGGATATAAAAGCCCAATGATTCCCTTATTCAGGGTCCCTCCTCAGAGGCGACAGCTCGAGCCATTATTCTGTTCCTGCACATTATTTTAAGGATCCTGATGTCAGAGATTCTGCTATGGAAAACCTAGGGTGCAGCTGGTAAGGCAACCTAGTCTGACTGTGTGAGTGCAGGATGTGTAGGGAGTCAAGTGGGGAACCCGTCAGGTCACTGGAGCCACCTGCTGGAAAGGGACCTTGGTCCCAGCTCAGGTGGTGCAGGTATAACTGCTAGAGTGGCTCCTAGATAGCAAAACAGGAAAATTTCCTTAACAATCTAAGCTTACAAAATAGAATTATGAAGTTAGTCAGTGAAGATGAGACACAGTCACTTTTTCTCACCTATGCTATGTCTGGTTTAGAAATCTTTTGCCACATCCTGCTCACATAAGTACATAGTAACACACGTACCAGTATGGAGAAAGATGAGTACCACCTGAGAATGCTGTCGTATCTCCAGCAGAGTAATAGTACTACATGGAAAAGATCTCATTCCCATATCATCATTATTTTCAACAGCCTCATCTTGAATATTGTTTGGTCACCACAATATTTTTGGTCACCACAATACTGTGAAGATATTAAGCTATTAGAGAGTAGGATGGACTAGATGATCTTTGAGGTCCTTTCCAACCTTATTTATACTGTGAATACTGCGAGTATCCAAGCATCCAAAGGAGGGGAACAAAGATGGTTCACAGGTTGTTCCGAGTTGGAGGGGACCCACAAGGATCATTTAGTCCAACTCCCAAGTGAGCACCCACCCAGGGATCGAACCCACAAACCTGGAGCCCTGGGCACCATGCTCCATCCATCCAAGCCTCCCATTGCCTAGACCATGTCACTGAGTTCCTCATCTAGTCTTTTCTTAAATACCTCCAGGGATGGTGACTCCACCACCTCCCTGGGCAGATGATTCCAATGAGGGATCACTCTCTTAGTGAAAAATGTCTTCCTAACATCCAGTCTAAACTTCCCGTGGCATAGCTTAAGGCCATGTCCTCTTGTTCTGGTGCTGTCAGCCTGAGAGAAGAGACTTACATCCACCCAGCTGCAACCTTCTCTCAGGTTGCTGTAAACAGCAATCAGGTCACCTCTGAGCCTCCTCTTCTCCAGGCTGAAGAATCCCAACTACCACAGCTGCTCCTCATAGGGCTTATTCTCCAGTGCTTTCATCATCCTCGTTGCCCTTATGGTGAAGGGCCTTGAGGGGAAGGCATATGAGGAGTGGCTGAGGTCACTTAGTCTATTCAGCCTGAAGAAGAGGAGACTGAGAGGAGACCTCATCACAGTCTACAACTTCCTTGTGAGGGGAAGAGGAAGGACAGCCATTGATCTCTTCTCTTTGGTGATCAGTGACAGAACCTGAAGGGATGTCAGGGTAATTTAAGTCAGACATTAGAAAAAGGTTCTTACCCCAGAGAGTGGTTGGGTTCTGAAACAGGGAAATGGTCACAGTGCTAAACCTGTTGGAGTTTAAGAAACATTTGGATGATACTCTCAGGCACATGGTGTGATTCTTGGGGGGGGTCCTGTGCAGGGCCAGGAGCTGGAGTCCATGGTCCTTCTGGGTTCCTTCCAACTCAGCATATCCTGTGATTCTGTGAACCATTTTTCCCTGTAAAGTGGTAAAAAGTATTTATAATTTGTCATCAAAGACAGACTGACTCACACAAAATCAGTGATGATCCTTCCTTTCATTTTGCTAACAGGACTTAAGCTGCAAAACTTCATGATAATCTTTCTGACTTCATAGAACTCAGGAATGATGGGGGTGTTTTACTACTTTAAAGCACTTCACAATAATAATACTGTTCTGCTGCTTTAATCTTTTAGATGAACTAAGAGCTTTGAGAAGCTGCTGTGGTGGTCCTGGACAGATTCCTTTTCTAAAGCTGAGGCATCTACTGCTTCTCATTTTCACTTTTCCATCTTATAAGAGATGAGATGGAAAAAGGCATCATGGCTCAAGGTGACATAAATGAATAATTGTTAGCTCATAAAACTGATGAAACACAGCCTGCCAGTGCTGGCTGGAAGCCAACAAAGAGATAATCTGACAAATTTATGGTCAGAGTAAGGAAAGCCCTGCTCCTGCTCCCTATAAATTTTTTACATCACAGATGCAGAGATTTGCCATCCAAGGGTAAAATCAGAACCACAAATTCTCAGTTACTGGGTAATCATCAGAGGCCCTGATGAATTTCAGAAAACCAAGGATTCAGCCAGTGAAAAATCACAAGGATGATAACATTTGACAGGAATAGGTTCCCAACACCATGTCAAATTACATTTTGACCACAGACTCATGCAACATAAAATTTGATTCAAACAGTTTAAGGCAAATGTCACTGAGAGTTCCTTCAGTGTTTCAGAAGTCTCTGAGATCTCACTACTACACACTTTATTATAGGCTGAGACTGAAACAGAGGAAAACCACTTTTTCTCTTCTTATTTGATTTTCCAGTTTTGAATGAAGTTGTTATTGAACTGAATTACATGCAGAACAAGAAGCATACGTTAAAAGATAGATTAATAATCCAATAAAATAATTCCAAACATTAAGCTAATGATTTTTACTTCACTGTCATTAGCATTTAGAGCAAATACTTACTGCTTTTTCTATTTTATTTAAAAAACAATTAAATGAATCTAAAGTCATAGTATTTAGAATTTTAATCTGCCTCCTAATTTTATTTTTAATACTTACTCATTGTTGCCTGCTTGTGTATTCATTAGAACTTCCTTGTTTCCACTCTATATGGGGTTTTTTTTAGATCGTATTTCTGTATTGCTGTTTCATGGTTTGTCTGGCCCACTACTGGAGTTAATTTTGAAACTTATAAGATAAATTTGCCCTTTTAAATAGAAGAGGATCATGGACTGTTGTCAGATCTTGTGTGCAAGTGGTCTTGAATGGATGAATTAATGGTACAGCCAGCCCTCTTCCACTTCACACCTCCCAGATAGCGGCTTCACATCTTCGCTGCGTGATTTTTCAGCAGTTAAGGAGGCCCATTTCGGGACTGCTCATGCACAAACTGACACACATGAATACTCAAAGTAGGCATTCATGAATATGCAAATTTCTTCCTTGGAATTCTTCTGTCCAAATTGGATACGTTTGCCCCAGCAGTCACAATATCTGCTTTCTTTCTGTTTTAGTAGATAGTACTTTCTAGATTTTGGATGGGCTATTAACATTAATGACTAATGTTGCACCGAGGTAGAAAGTGTTACTTCTCGCCATGCCTTGCATTGGGCATGCAGTGTTTCAAGTGTCTAGTACATAACTTGAGAATCGGCTGCTTGGGAGTCTGCTACAAGTGCTCAAAATACTCACAAAAATCATAAAATCTTGGGCACTCCATGCTTTGTCAAATGTCTTACAGAAATTCTTATCGACTAGTGCTTGTTTTCTAGAGTTTGTTTAATTAAACTTGTCATCCACTGTGATTACACAATGTAAAACAATCCACATATTGTTGCTGCTGGTTTTAAGCTAATTCAGAAATTGGTCTATCACCTGACAACTCTGTGCTTGTCTAAAGATAAAGGTAAATGTGTCAAAGAATCCATATACACTCTTATTTTTGTAGATGAGGTTACACTAAACATGCCTGAGACCTGCCTGAACTGTCAACTCTACAGGTTCCTCTCATGTAGAAGTTACACAGACTGCCCCTTTCTGTTTATATCATGGCCTATTTCTTGCAAAAAAATCCAAACACTTTTATCTTAGCTTTTTAATGCTTTCCAGTTTGTTTTAAAGCATCTAAATTTTAGAGATCTAAATCAAAAACTGTTTCCATCCAAAATGGTTTCTCACCTTGTTCTAATCTCAGTAAAGTAATGAACTGCTTAAATTTATTTTACTTAGGTTTTTGTATTAGGTAGGTGTTTAAGTTTACAATGAGATTCTGGCGTTATTTCTCCCTCCCCCACCAATTCCAATAGAATAATTTCTTTCCTCAAAGGGAAGTGAAGGAAAAAAAAGAGGAAAAAATTATTTATTAACTAAAATACACAGATTTATAACTCAAAAACCTGCTCCAGAGACCCAAGGAACAAAAAAAGAATAAACCTTTCTGTTAACTGTTCGAAAATATCTTCTCGACTTTTCTCCCCCATACAGGAAGAGAGGAGGAAGGGAAGAAATCGGAACCAAGCTCCTGGCTAGATGTGAAGCCTCCCAAAGCAAATGGTTGAGATTTTTACAGTTCGGATATGTCTACAGAAAGAGTCCAATTCCTCGGATTCTCCAGGGAAAGCTGGAAAACAAAGAGTTGTTCCAACCGCCACCATGCCACTCCACAAACCACCGCCACGCTGCTGCTTTGGAACTCCCTGCTGCCACTGCGATGCATCATCCCTGCTTTCCAGAATCCACCATTGTCACTGAATACTGGTGGGAGCGCTACAGACAGTACCACCCGCACACTGCAATATGGAATACAGAAATACATTCACCGTGAACATATTACAATACCAACCTATGACTGTAGGTAAATCAAGTAGTGCACAGGAAAGTGTAAAGTAAACTGAATGGAAACACAAGTGATGATGACAATGAGAATAATGGTTTTATGGGTGCAGAAGGGGAAAAGAACTCATGAAAAAAAGAGCTCAAAAGAACTCAAGTGTGCGTAAGAGCCTTGGAAGGTTACATACAAGTGAATGGTTAGCAAAAGCAACATGTTTCTACAGAAAAGGGATAAACACAACTTTACAGTATTGGTAAATTTTGGTATGTAAGGGAGGAAAGCACTCTGTTTTTTATTTCCTCATGTGCATATTACATTGTAACCTCTGGAATATGTATAAAACCCCTTTGGTAATTAGTATTGAAAAGAACAGAAGAGCCAGAGGTATCTCCTAGTGGCAACCAGAAAAGTGCCAAGGAAACCTTCTTGTCCGATCATCCAAGAGCCATTTGGGTGGTCACACCTGAGTTGGGACCAAGGCCCCTTCATAGCAGGCAGCTCCAATGACCCAACCGGTTCACAGATTCACAGATTATTGTGAGTTGGAAGGGACCAACAAGGATCATCGAGTCCAACTCTTAAACCACACCACTGCCTCCCTGGCAGGAATTGAACCCTGGTCTCCCGCATGGCAGGCGGGGACACTCAATACTGTAGTAAAGGTGCACCACTTGACTCTCTACACATCCCACACTCACACAGTCAGACCAGGCTTCCTTACCAGCTCGACCCCAGGTTTTCCATAGCAGAGTCTCAGTTGTCTCAATTGTTAAAATAATTTAATCATAGTGCAATAACTAAAACAACAAAATAAACAGCTTGAGCTGTTGCCTCCGAGGAGGGTCCCTGGACAAAGGAAAACCTGAGCTTTTATACCCTCACGGTCTAAGCACAGGAACGCCTGCAATCATCGGCTTCTGATGTGTCTCCTAGCGTTCATCCCCTGGCTGGGTCAGAGATCTCTATGCCCTTTGTTATGCAAAGGGCAGCAGTTCAGTTCAACCTGCAACTCTCACTGCAGCTGCACACCGAGCTACCGACACTGAGCGTGTTCCTCAGCAAAAGCTCTCTGATATGATAAAAACCCAAATCCATTATTTAATTATCTCTATAAGTCATAAACAACATGGTTTGTAAGACTGTTATAAAAAGCTGTGGATGCAATGAAATAGATTATTTTAGCCGCCTACCGAGAAGCTCTGAGCAGCGCATATTAAATTTCCCTTTGTGCTGTTTCAATTACACTCCATTTTGATTCCTCCTTTCTTGGCAAACTGTACTTTCAAATTAGGCTAAATTAGCATGCTCTTGATCTAACTGATGGTAATTAAATATGTTTAAAAAGTAGATTTCTCCCTCTAAGCTTTTGTTTTCTGCCTGGTAGGTTTTTGTGAACTAGAACTACTTTGATCAATCACAACCTTATTTATGTCTTCACTTTTCTCTTCAACAGCAGCTAAGAAGGTTTAGACAGAAAGTACACAAGGTTTTTGGTAGACATGACTGAAATATGTACCAAGGTGTCAAAAATTATTTGTAAAATGAGACAGGTTGGTGGAAGCAAGAGAGAGAATCACAGAATTGTAGAATATCCATGGACTCACAAGGATCACCAAGTCCAACTCTTAACCCTGCACAGGACTATCCTTAAGAGTCACACCATATGCTTGAGAACATTGTCCAAATGCTTCTTGAACTTTGTCAGGCTTGGTGCTGAGACTACTTTCCTGGGGAACCTGTTTCAGTGCCAAATCACCCTCTGATATCTTTTCCTGATATCTAACTTAAACCTTTCCTGACTCAGCTTCAGGCCATTTTCTTGAGCCCTCTCACTGGTGACCACAAAGTAGCAATCAGTGGCTGTCCCCTCTCTTCCCCTCACACAAAAGTTTTAGACTGCGATGAGGTCTCCCCCTAGTCTCCTCTTCTTCAGGTTGAACAGGCCAAGCGACCTCAGCAGCTCCTCATATGGCTTTCCCTCAAGGCCTTTCACCATCCTCATTGCTCTCCTTTGGATGCTCTCCAATAGCTTAATATCTTTCTTATATTGTAATGCCCCAAAACTGCCACAATATTCAAGGTGAGGCTGCACCAGTGTAGAATAGAGTGAGAAAACCTCCATTGACTGGCTGTCAACAGTGTGCCTAATGTACCCTAAGACGCCCTAGTTGGTGCTCCTGACTGTCAGGATACACTGCTCATATTCAACTTGCCATCAACTAGGGCACCCATGTCCCTTTTCACAGCACAGGATAGGTCTTGAAGGATTAACTTTTGATTCACAGTGTTCATCTTGGGGCATAGGAGCAGAAAAAAAGGGTGAGCTCTTCATAACACACTTCTGGAAGTGTGTGTCTTGTACAGCGTTTTAAAAGCATGTTTGTTCTAAATATCTTACATCGTAATTTTGAGGCAGAGAGAAACACTGAATGTGCTGAATAATTTTGTGACAGCTTTTCTCATTATAAAGGAAATAAAGTTTGGGACTGTTTGATCCAGATGTTTTTTAGCTGTGCTACTGTGATTGAAGGTTTTTATAAAGATAATGGATGCCTGCAGACTTGAATACAGTCACAGATTCACAGATTATTGTGAGTTGGAAGGAGCCCACAAGGATCATCGAGTCCAAATCTTAAACCACACCACTGCCTACCCGGTGGGAATCGAACCCTGGTCTCCCACATGGCAGGCGGGGACACTCACCACTGTACTAAAGCAGATTTCAGTCTTGATGTTTAGTCTTTCAAAATACATACTAGGTGTTTGGCCAGTAACTTCTTTCCATCATTTTATTCTTTCATTAATAGACCATAGCAGAAATTGAAGTTTCTTAATTTAAATGTTCATTTTCATCCACTTATATAATTCTGGAATTGCCAGAATATCTCCATCTTCATAATATTAAAAGCTGGATATTAAAGAAAGGCAGATATCAACTTACATTGTAATTATTTGTCACAACTATATACATTTCTGCTGAGTCTTTAAAGAAACATATTCTTAACTTTATCTTGTACCATTGTTAGTGGAGTTCCATTAAGTTTCACATTTATTTACTTCCTGAATTTTATTAGAAGATTTTTCTTTGTTCATTAGTGATATGTATCATCCCACAGAAAATTAATCAGGACGTGTTCGTCCATGTGTGGATGCATGCACATGCTTATTGCCTTGATTAAATACTGTACCCACTAATGTCACAGAAACTTTAGCTTTAGAACTTGATGCGCTGAGTTTTTCAACACTGATAATGTGCTTTCAGATTCACCTACCACGAAATAATTCATAAACTAAAGAGTTCATGTTCTCAGTTTAATTTATAATAGTTTAAAATATGAATCATTACATTTCCATTTCCTCTCTGATGTATTTAATACATCAGTTTCAAGCAAAAATGTTATATACATTTCATTAATGCTTCTGAGTATATGCATTTCAAGAGGTCTAAGAACTCTCAGAACTTGCTGGAAAGTGGGTATAGAGCAACTTTTAAAAAAAGCTGAAAAAACTCAATTAATTGTTGTATTTCGTCTCTGTGCAAGTCCTGACAGGTGTAAGAGGAACTGTAGTTTAAACTGTATTTATTTGATTGATTGTGTCTTTCCCAGAATACACCATTATTAATGGTGATGACGATTAAGTAAATATTTATTAAAGGTAACAGTTAAACAATTAATAGACACAATATCCAACAGTAATATATACTTAAAAGTATGAAAAAAAGGAGTCCCTATGACTGAGCATTGTTGTGAATTAAATACAAAGGAAAACAAATCATTAGTAAATAATTAGTAGTTTTAGATTCTTATTATTCACAATCACAAAACTATTCTTCTGGTTGTAGCAGTCTCCTCCTAAGACAACACCCTGGAATAGTTGCTACAATATTATCTTCCAAACCCTATCCCCCCATCCCCCAAATTTTTAATAATTTGGAAGAGTGACTAAAACCAGGCAGAGACATACAGTTACACTGCGTACCAAGAGTCTCACCATTTCAAAGCACCATTGCAAATATTGATATGTTGCTATGTGTTATCTACTGTCCCAGTGAAATTTCTGTGAGAATCCGGTATTCACAGATAAACTTTCATTATTTATGCGACAGTACTGTCTAGTTGCCTTCTCTGAGACCAGAACAGTCTAAATTCTTCTACTTAAATGAGGAGTATCTTCTGCTCTTGGAAGGTTGGCACGTAAATAGAATAGATGGGGTAAAAGCAGAAGAAAGAAATATTGTAAAGACCTTATTAAAGATGAGAAACTGAGGCACTTACTCAGGTGTTGGGTGAATATTATTTTCCGGGGGAGGATTGAGGAAAAAAGAACCCCACAGTTGCACAGACTGAAAACCGACTTCTTTTTCATTTAAAAAAAAAAAAAAATCAGAAGTATTTATTTTATATTGATAAGTATGTTTGGTTCAACATGAAAAAAAAATCTTTTCGGAGGATAACCTCAGAAAGAAAATACTAAATTTAAAGGATGTCATTCCATTTCTAAGGAAGATGTCTTGTTCTTTTCTACACTTCATCTTAGTTATCAAATTCTCCTGGAAAGAGCTTCTCTTTTATCCTAGCTCCATCTTACCATTCAAGTTCCTAATCACAGTAGTCTGGGGAGTACAGGAGAATGAAATGAGATAATTTTCATTTTTCCTATTGATTTCCATTCTACTTTATGTTAATATTTAAAATATAAAACTCTACTGTTTCTGGTCATTAGTAGAATTATTATCTCTCTTTTTCAATGCATATTTAAATATTGCATGTAAGATGAAATGGCTTCTGTGGAATGCAGTGAAAGCAATCTACATCAAAATGTTATGTGGTACCTTTAAACGATAAAAGAAAAGTGTTCAAAGTCCTCCAGGATGAGGGGAGAATTCAGAGAAGTTCTATTAATTTCCAAGAAATTCTGTGTTAAATAAATGATGGAGGTTGCATTCTAATGGATTAGAGAAAGTAGGCCTTACTTTCATTTGTCATCACCTAAAAGACACAACATCAGAGTTGCCAACACAAGCTATTTTGATGTTTCTGAAAATTTTAAACCATTCAACTTCCCCCAAATAGAATTTTTGGTTAAAAGGATTTCAAATGTCTTGATGAGAAGTAAGATGGATTTGCTCAAGTATAGAAAAACCTTCAGAAGAATTGCTCGAGGAGGAAAATGTTAGCATTCGCTCAAGGAAACTTTGCTTCCTAGGAGATGATTTTTTCCCATGAATAGCTTTATGTGTGTTTCTCTCCTGCCTGCCAGGGAGGTTGACTCCCTGTTACAAGGAAAGATAAAGTTCTCAGAGATGCCTGGAGGCCCCCATAAATGGGGCAGGAAGGCCATAAAAGACAGGGATAGAACAGGTGTTTTGCATTTTCTTCTGCCCAGTATAACTAGCCCCTATTTGGTAACTGAGGTACCTGCCTGCATTTTTCCTCATATCAAGCCCTGAATTTTCTTTTAGGGGCAGGAATATAGGTATGAAGCATGTGTTTTTGTGCTTTAGTCCGTATCACTTGTCTATTGAATTCAAGGAACAGAATGTGGCATATATGTAACTTAAAAAAATAATAAATTTGCAATTTCATGAATTCGTATTTCTCACAGATGTCAGCTTTCATTTTCATTACCTAATTTTCTGTTCCATTTGGATTTTTGATGTCATATCAAAGAGATCTCATTTGGCTCCAAAACCAAAATGCAGCATGACTAAACAAGGAGTAAGAATCCTTTCTAGCATCCAAGTCTTAAATAGCATGACATTTTATTTCCAATGAAATTGCAGGTTTTACTTTGGTAGAGGCCACACCACAAAGAATTTGTAAAAGCCATCTTGTAAATTTTCTCTACAATTCTACAATGAAAGTGAAGATAATTCTGTTATTCCCATACACATGAACTGACAAAGACAATAGTTCTCTAGTGTCAAAATGCAAAAAATACAATTCAAGTATTATTACTATCAATGAAAGATAAAACTAAAACCTGAAAATACTTCTGCAAATTAGAATGAGGCCCATTCTCCTCTATGGTAATAATGAAAAAGTAGAATATCTCCATCCTTATGACTGGGATTACATTCTTGCCTTTTATGTGCTGGAAAGAGCCATCACCAATAAGAACCCATGTCAACCTTCTAAAGCTTAGTGTTATACTGTTTTATATCTGCTGAAAAATTGGTACCTAGATTATGGTCTCTACTACTATTCAAAATAGATGAACTTTCTAGCATATCAATAATTGCCACTAAACCCAAATGCTTAAACTTAAAGAAATATGATGTTCATATTCTCTCTTATCTCTTACCAGTAGTGGACATTCTCTGATGACAATATTTTTTTGCTTTCATACAAAACCTCTCATCATTACTTATATACATTGCTGTGAATTCTGTTGTTTCTTCCCCAGCTGATTTCCAAACCCAATTCATTTAGCATGATGTTACAGTAGTAATTAACAAAATGATGAGTCAGGACTTTAATTTGTAGTGCAACATGGAGAGATTATACAATATACTTTTCTCTTACTGCTATTTTTCCTTAACCTCTATTTTGTCCTTCAGTTCACTAATACCTCAGATTTGATGAACAAACCCTTGAGTTCTGGAAATACTTCCTATCTTAAAGGAGCAACAGTGAAGATTGACACCATTGCTGAAGTCAGCTATAAAACCTCTATCAGATAAGTTTTCTTGGATTCCTCTAAATTTAATGAGTGACATATATTTTTTTCCACAGAAAAACTAAAAGTATTTCACAAATCATGTTATTTCTGAAGAGTCAGCCACTGGATATAAGTTTCACATTCTCCCAGTGATTGTTCAAACACTATAAGCCCTTTATGCCTCTTTAATTCTATTAACTGCTTTCACAGTTGCATGTAATCTTTGAGTATTGATGTTAACTATTAATTTGTTTAACTCAGAACAGAGAATGACTGTCCATAACAGGATTTAACCTTGTGTACAAGCAGTAACTAATGAGTGAAGGTCTTCAGAAACTTATGTACTTACAGCTAAAAGTCTACCCTCTAAGCTGCTGACATTTTAGTGAATGATATCAAACCCACTTATCATTTGAGCTAAGAATCTTTATCATTAGTAGCACTGGGAATAAACATTCATCATGTGGGCTTTATTGTCTGTAAAGGCTGCTTTTATGTGCTTAGTTTTAGAGCTCTCTTTAAAACAATTTGGCTTGCATTGCAAAATGAGAAAAAGCGTTGCCTTTCCCATTAGATGGCAAGAGCTGTATTTTGAAATCTGGCATCTAGACAATATCTCTCATAGGTTTCACTGATAAAGATGTAAATATTTTTCTAAAAGCAATGGATGCCTGAGACAGAGAGAGTAGAAGTCACCACACAGCAATGAGCAATAACAATTTGAGTTGTTGGGTTTGCTAGGTCTGGGATACATGTCCTTCCCTTAAGGAAAGATATAAATCTTGGACCTGTGCCCTTCTAACTGGAGTATACTCAAACAATAGAACCAATTTTCTTATAAATAATAATTTTTTTCCATTCCATATCTTAATTGATTCTCTGTGATAAGGCTAGAAGTGCAGCTTTAATCCCAAGTTGCCATCTTAGGGTGGTTCCATTGTGTATATATATATATATATTCCATATCTTTGTGCTTTGACTTTGGTCTATGAGGAAATTTCCAGCAATACCCCCAGAATACCCAGGTCACAGCTGCAGAGCCTTTGGGCTCATTAACACTCTCGCCCACAGCTGCAGTATATAAAGCTTGAGAAGCGTGCCTTTGGGTGAGGGTGTTCTGGTTTTGGGAGAGCCTCTGGTGGTTTGTTTGTTTGTTTGTTTGTTTGTTTGTTTGTTTGTTTGTTTGTTTGTTTGTTTGCCCGCCCCTAATTTACCTCAAACTTTCACAGTAGCTCATTTAAGTAATTCAGATTTAAATCAGTATTCCAAAAATTGTTGATCTGAACCATGCATATCAGTATCCTATTAGCTGCTTCTTACTTCTTCTAGGGTGACATTCCTTTTTGTGAAATTCCTGAAAAATCATCCCATGTGAAATACCATATACAATAAATGAAACATATTTGGTATGGAAATAATTACCCTAAGTTATTGCTTCTCTTTGTGTTGTACTTAATGCTGCTAATAGATTCCGTCTTTTTGGATGGTTATTATATTTTCTTATTTTTCCTATAAAAAGTTTCCAGTTCAGTTATGTAATAGTATACACAAAGAAAATAAACATAGGCTCTGGGCCTTAAAATGTTTAAATCCTAAATTAAAGGGAGCAACTTTAACCTGATGCTCCTTTAAGGTTCTTATAGAGCAGCATATAGATAACTAGGATGCAATATGTACCCTAAATAAAGGTCACCACATGAGAGATTATTAATTCCAAAATTTATTTGGTGATCTCCTTGTTCCTTTCTTGATTAGCTCGGTGCATCTTTCAAGCCTGGCACTCCAAAGCAAAGACAATGTTTTAAAAAGCGTGTACAAGGTCGTGGCTGACTTGTTGGCTGAATTTGCAGTGCAGGTGGGACCTAATTTTAGTCAACACAGTGGCCTTGTATAACACAGAAGCCACAACATATTTTTATGGGAATAAAAATTCCATTGGGGCACTTCTGTGAGCACTGTTCTTTGCTACAATTTTAAATGCTTTATAAAACATTGTTCCACCATTCATATTAATTTTATTGACATTTGCTGTAGCTATAAATGAAACAGTTAAAGAGCTGGAGGCATTCTTCTGAAATTACTATCAGCTGTGAAGAATATGATAAAGCCTGTGAAACTGTTCCCTTTAGTGATTTCAAGACCTGTTTCTATGAGAATGAATTGTGTCTTGTCCTATTCAAAGCGGGGAATAATTCCTGTGGAAAATTCTTTGAGAGGAAATTTGTGTCATGATGAGTAAAATATGATTCAATAATTTAGTAGTTGTGTGGAGGTACAATATATGAAAGGAAACAGGAAGAGCAGATAGAAATTGCATCAATCTGTTGCAGATTTCATTTAAACAAAAGCTGATTACCTGGGTGAGATGCTAATTTTGCTGCAGCTAGGAGGATGTTAGCCAACTTATACTATTTCAGGGCTTGCTAGGAACAATTTACATGATCAAAATGGCTTCAACAGGTAAGAATTACTCTGTCTTACCTCAACTACAAACATCTCACTTCAGTTATTCTCAAAGAAGTCACAGGAGTGACATCACATAATGTTCTTGTCTCAGGTACTTGTTAGTATAATGCAAACCAATCCCTGGCTAGGGAGACAGTGCATGTGTCACAGGCTCACAGGTTATTCTGAGTTGGAAGGGACCCACAGGATCATCTAATCCAATTCCCAAGCAAATGCCCACCCAGGGATCAGACCCACAAGCGTGGAACCGTGGGTGCCATGCTCCATCCATCCAAGCCTCCCACCATATAGACCATGTTGCTGAGCTCCTCATTGAGTCTTTTCTTAAACACCTCCAGGGATGGTGACTCCACCACCTCCATGGGCAGACCATTTCACTGTGAGATCACACTCTCTGTGAAAAGACTCCCCCTAACATCCAGTCTAAACCTCGCCTGGTGTAGTTTAAGGCTATGTCCTCTTGTTCTGGTGTCCTGCTAGTCTGAGCTGCAACACTTCTGCATGCCTCTTCACATTGTTTATATCTGACTGTGGAGAGTGACTCTGAACTCCCTGGATTTTTAGAAGTGTGTTTATGGGCCAGCAAGGCCATGGACCTATGCTGTTAATAAAGAGGCTGCAGTACTGCATACACAGCATCATATATAGCTCACAACTTGCAATCATGATGGAAAGCAGCTCTCTAATCATGACAGTAATATCTAACTATAGCGTAAGAAAGAGATGTCAAAATGTGAGACTTGTAATATCTTATTTGTCATATGTTAATATCACATGGCAGTAGGCTTTTCTATTCAAGACTTTTAATTTTTTTAGCTGTGCTATTATACTCATCTCTTCTATCTGCTAAAAAACCAAACCAAACCAAAAACCTTTCTGAGAAATTGAATTCCTAGGGTTTTATGGGAAAGTTTCCAGCTTTCATTTAAGAGGTCAGAAACCAAACGGCACTATGTTTGCAAGCCAAGGGGAAGAAGCTTGTGCTAATCTTATCCCTTCAACTCTCTACTTTAGTGCTGCAGCAGATTCTGGGAATAAAGAGCACCTAAAGTATGCCTAGAAGTGATCCTTAAAACAAAAAAAGAGAGAGAAAATAAAGAGGAAATATTTCAGGTTGCCTCTCTGGAAATTTCAAGCTAACATTTCACCTGTTTAGTAATGTCCTTACTGAATTGGCATCATGCCCTCACAGAAAGCATTTTCAAGTTCCTTAGAAGAAGAATAGCTAGCAGAAGGTTCTTCTAATATATGCATTATAAATACATGGGTGTGTATGTATATATATATATATACAGTCTGCCCTCAAACACCATGGTACCGCGGGCCTTGTTGCTCCCCTGCACAGCCCTCCATCAGTGTAGAGTGGCAGCTTATTAATAGGCACATTTGCCCCCAGTTGCCCCACCCCCTTAGATCTGGAGCGGCTGTGGGACATTCCTGGAAGCTCCTCGCACGATGTGAGCAGCCAGGGGAGCGAAGGGTGTCTCCTCTGTCCCGTCCCTGCCTGGGCACTCCCCCGGAATCTTGATAAAGGGGTCCCTGAGCACATGCTGCCTCTGCAATAAGTCCTGGACTTTGACTGCCGCTGCTGCAGCAGCTGCAGTGGGCAGAGGAGGCAACGTGGGCTGTACGTACATCTGAGCCTTGTCCTCCATGTTCCCTGCCACAGGACATGCTTCGCATGGCACAGCAGCTGCTGTGGCCGGCCGTGCACAGGTCTGCTGGCACTTAAACACGTGAGAGCAGCGGCCCGGTGGCTGCCTTGTCACTATGGTAACGCTCCTGATGGCGGACTGGCAGAGCAGCGTCCCCATGCTGAGGAGAGGTGCTGAGGGCATGCTGCATTCTCCAGGAATTTTGCAGGCTCCGGGACATACCCTGCAGAGGCCAGACTGAGTTTAAACCCATGTTTGACACCAGCACTAAACTTACATATTTAGGTAGAGTCAAGCCTAAAAACTATGTGAACTTCAAACTCCTGCTTTCAAAAAAACTGTGCAAACAGACAAAACTAAACCTCTGCTAATGTGTACTGTAAAAACAAATGATTTGTAGGAATATTAAAGCAACCTTAGACACCATAGAACTTGACATCAAGGATGAACAAGTAGAGAGTCTATGGGTCAAGGTAAGAGGGACCCCCAATAGAGCGGAAATTCTGCTCGGAGTGTGTTACAGGCCACCTGACCAGGAGGATGAGGTGGACGTATTGCTCTTTAAGCAACTAGAGAANCGCGGGCCTTGTTGCTCCCCTGCACAGCCCTCCATCAGTGTAGAGTGGCAGCTTATTAATAGGCACATTTGCCCCCAGTTGCCCCACCCCCTTAGATCTGGAGCGGCTGTGGGACATTCCTGGAAGCTCCTCGCACGATGTGAGCAGCCAGGGGAGCGAAGGGTGTCTCCTCTGTCCCGTCCCTGCCTGGGCACTCCCCCGGAATCTTGATAAAGGGGTCCCTGAGCACATGCTGCCTCTGCAATAAGTCCTGGACTTTGACTGCCGCTGCTGCAGCAGCTGCAGTGGGCAGAGGA
>WEKX01027563.1:461-11920 GCA_013390025.1 Pitta sordida
TTCCTCTCATCCACCATGCAAGTTACTTGATCATAAAAAGAGATCATGTTGGTCAAGCAAGACCTACTCCTCCTAAACCCATGCTGACAGGGCCTGATCTCTTGGCCATCCTGTAGGTATTGCATGATAGCACTCAGCATTATCTGTTCCATAACTTTGCCTGGGACTGAGGTGAGGCTAACAGGTCTGTAGTTTCCCAGGTCATCCTTCCATCTTTCCAACCCTTCTTGTGTATGGAGGTCACATTCTCCAACTTCTAGTCATCCAGGCCGACACCTGTGGTCCAAGACTTCTGATATATGATGGAGAGCGGTTTAGCAAGCTCATCTGCCAGCTCTCTCATCACTCTGAGATGAATCCCATCCAGTCCCATGGACCTATGGGGACCCAAATGTTACCAAGAGGGCCAATGGCATACTGGCCTGCACCAGGAACAGTATGGCCAGTAGGACTAGGGAAGATATTCTTCCCCTATATTCGACATTGGTCAGACCACATCTTGAATACTGTGTCCAGTTCTGGGCTCCCCAGTTTAAGAAGGATGTTGAAATGCTTCACAGGGTCCAGAGAAGGCCGACAAGGATGGTGAAAGGACTGCAGAACAAACCCTGTGAGGTGGGACTGAGGGAGCTGGGATTGTTCAGCCTGGAGAAGAGGAGGCTCAGAGGTCATCTCATGGCTGTTTACAACTACCTGAAGAGGAGTTGCAGCCGGATGGATGTAGATCTCTTTTCTCAGACTGCCGACACCAGAACAAGAGGACATGGACTTAAGCTACACCAGGGTTAGACTGGACGTTAGGAAGAGTTTTTTCAGAGAGAGAGTGATCTGTCATTGGAATGGTCTGTCCAGGGAGGAGGTAGAGTCACCATTCCTGGAGGCGTTTAAGAAAACACTGGATGAGGAACTCAGTGACATGGTCTAGATAATGGGATGATGAGATAGGGAATTAGGTTATATAATTAAAAAAAACCAAAAGATGATGATGACATGAACCTGAGTTTGGCTGAGATAGAGAGAGCATGGTGTCCACAGCTCCAGGGTTGTGGATTCGATCCCTGTATGGACATTTGCTTGGGAGTTGGACTCGATCATCCTTGTGGGTCCCTTCCAACTCAGAATATTCTGTGATTCTGTGATTCCATGCAGCATTTAAACAATCTGTTTAATCTTAACTATTTCATAAACTTTTTTTTTTAAAGGCAACTTTTCTGTTAAAATGTGTATTGGATGTGTTTGATAAATTTCCCTTTTGATCTTTCTATTACCTTCTGGAGTTCAAATATCACTTCAATTTGAGTGCTTTTAGATCAAAGGTTTTAGTTCAGTCATATCTCATCCTTTCGTTACAAAAGTAATAGTAAAATCTGAGTCTGTTAGTGAAGGTAAGCTGAGTTATGAAGGGGAAGAAGAAAAAAAAATCTGTTTCTGCTGAGAAGAGTCCATTTTACATAATTTTCCCATGAAGCAATGCAGTAATAAAGGTAAAGCCATATAACCAACATTTTGAATTACCATTTCCAGTGACTTGTAAAAGATAAAATAGTAAAATGGTGATATATTAGTAAGGAAGAACTATGGCTGTGAATTTCAAGCTTGCTACTGAAATGTGTTTCTTTACACAGTTATAATGGTAACATTAAATAAGTTTTGTAAGTGACTAATCATAACAAGGGAGTAGGGATATATAAGCTAAAACAAAGATGAAGCCATGCAAATTTTGGAAATTAGAAAAATATATACTGAAAAAAAACAGAGGAGTTCTGAATATTCTTTTTTAAAATGGTGGACCTCAAGTCTGTCCTTGTATTTATTTATTTATGTATTAGTGTTGCAAGCCAAAATCATCTATTAGAGTGATGTCATGTACAGATCAATAATCAGTTGATTTGAACAGCACATCTGTGAAGCCTACACATTTAATATAAGGGTTGTGGGATATTGCTTATTTAGAAATGATCCAAAAGGAATACATAACCATTCATCACTTTAAGGCCATGGAGAGTTCCTAAATGGTCAGATCTATGGGAACATATTGATGTTAAATTTCTATTTGATTTTCAATGAATATCTGTTGGGTCTGTATGTGTTTCCTCTCTACTTTAAATTAGATATATTGATTTTTTTCACACTTCTGCAGAACTTCTGTAGTATTTATTCTGTATTAGGAATAAACAATCCTCTTCCCCACAAACTAAGCATCCAGGAAGCCCAAAAACAACTAAGATGTCACAATCAGAGCAGAATAAAAAACACCATCTGGAAGTAGCAACCTATATATATCACTGTTTTAATGCTGTCATAACTGTTCACATTGCTACAAACATTATGAGAAAGGAGATAACTCTCTAATTCAAAGATACTATTTATTTCAAGCTACTGTTCAAAAATACCATTCTTCTGCCACTGAAGTAGAATTCTGTTTAAAGTAGTACTGCTTTAACCTTACATTTGGTTAAAATATCATATTCCCTAACTGAAATTCCTTGCCTTGGTCTAAAATGTTTCTCTAAGCAAGCAGGAGAATGGCATTCTTACCTTCACCAGACAATTAAAAATACAAATAGCGTTCTTCAAAATTGGCATGAAAACTACAGTTAGGTGATTATTAAAAAAATATATATTTAGGAATAATGAGGAGTTATAACTTTCAGTCTATTTCTAAAACAAGAAAGACAGGGTTAACGTGGATGAAATTCACCCAACTGTAGATCACCACTTTTACATGGAAAAGGGACATTCCAGCTTTTCTCCAGCTCTATCAATTGATTCTTAAATATTTTTAAAACTGTTTTAGGTAATAGTAATTGATCGCCTACTTTATCTACAACATAACTTATTCCCATATAAGGAAACAAGCAACTTAGAAGTCATCAAACACCTAGAAGATCATTCTAGATTACTACTATACTGAGGCAAATATAAGCTGCTTCCCATATGGGAGAGGTTCTAAAGGTTCTCGGGATTTTTAATTTTAAGGGAATTTCATAAAAATCCCATGAGATCACTTTATGTACAGCCATGATTCCACACTAATAATTCTCCACTCTCTCACTCCATGCAGCTACTACACTGGAAAAAACATTGAGCTACAATAATGCTAAAGGAGAGTTGAGCACTTTGTCTCCTCCTACAAAATAATGGGAGTTGCAATCTCAGCTTTCAACTGGATAGTTTTTCTTGTGGGTTTTGTCTTTGTGAGCAACTTGTGAGAAAAGCCTAAATACCATTTGCATTACAGGCTAAATTACATGTAAAGAAAATGGTCAGTCATCTCTTACTAGGGGAAATGCTGGAACAATAGTTTCTGCTGAATAATATGAAAAGATAAGGTAAACCTCAAATGTCTTGTTATAAGAAACTAAATATTAACCAAACATTATGGATTTAGTTAGTGGTTGAGATTTTTTGTTTGTTTGGTTGGTTATTGACCAACTCCCTCACTTTCACAGTGTAAGAAAGATTATGAACAACTGTCTGATACAAAAGTGGTTTGGAATTCTCTGTATTGTATTTCAAGGAAAGAGGAAAGGATTAGTAGCTGTCTGTGACCTAATATAACCCCAAGTTCTATCTATCAGTGTATCCGGCGGGCTGCGGCAGCAGAGTAAGCATGTCCCACTGACACACCACGTCCAGCTGCCCTGGTGCAGTTCCTATCCCCCCCTGTAGCCAGGGAAAGAGTAACACACATGCATGCACACAAGCCCTGCCCGCTTGCAGCTTGCAGGTGCTCTGCACACACAGGTGGGCGAGCAACACTCAGGGACCTGTATTAATTAAGCATAGGCAGGTGGATGACTCATCCCCACCTGGTACCTCATGCCACACAGGGCCCTGCTCTGTCTTCCACAGTGACCATCCCCATCCCACAGCCCCCGGCGAGCCACAGAAACCACGTGTCCTCCCTGCGGGGCCAGCCCAGTCCCTTCCCAGAGGGACCGCTGGCACCGCCCCTCAGTGAAGCAGAGGCACTGTGCATGCGTCGGCTGGGGAACCTTGCAAATGCCTGAAACCGAACTGCAAGAAATTTTCCTCGCAAATCCATGGGGTTGCAATGGAGAGGTCGCAATAGAGAGGTTGCAATGCAGTGGGAATGTACTGTACCCCCAAAAAAGAGGTAATGAAGTGTGAAGACAATATGTCTAAATGGTTCACTGAATGAACCAGTATTCATTGGTTTAGTCAATGAACGGGGTTACATATCTCTGCCCTTGCAAGCAGTTACTACATTCACATTTATCCTGGGAAATATCATTATTTGTATCGGCTCTCTCAAGGAAAAAAGACAGTAAAGTGGGTATGTCTATACACCAAGTGCAAGTTGCTTTGTTTATGCGTAGCCATCTGTCTTGCAATAGAGACGCATATACAGACCTAGACTACTTTTTAACAAGAATTATGACATAAGCAGCCAGTTTCTCAAGAGCCAGTCTCAACATAGAGATGAGACACAAATGCTTAATTGATTCCTTCTGCAGAACATTGTGCAAAAAGTTGTGACTGCATAGCATTTCCTCATGATCCTGTTTGCCCAATTGTTTTGAAAAGATGTGCAGCAACACAAAATGTATTTTTGTACTATCTGAGAAGTCTGGTTTGGCATGACATGTGCTTCTCTATCTACACTGCTCCATTCTGCAATGCCCTATGTAAAGAATACTTGTTTCTGCCTCTGTATTTCCGTTCATTTACCTGGATGTGCCTTATACACAGACAATAAAGCTGACAAGCTGGTACAATTGTATTAACCATTTAAAATCAAAATTGTGCCCCTGGTTTCCAAAATAAGGGCAAATGAAAGGCAAGCTGCATCTCTTCATGACCTTTCTATTGTAGAATAAAATACAAAAGTACTGAGAAGAAAACAGTACATCAATTATCATAGAATGTATTGTGCAGTATCAGCATGTTATTTTTTTAATGTGTATATTTTTCATATTTAACAGCAAATTTAGAAAAATACAATATTCATACTGATTAAAAAGTTCATAACAAAAGAAACTAATGCTAGCAAAAATCAGCTTCTTTGATAAATGATTGCATACTTGCTGAGGAGATGAAAACATTGAAAGTGAATAGAAAAAATGGGAGAATCAGTGATAAAAAAATGCATTAAACAACTCTATGAGCAACTGCTGAAATAACTTGTAGCAATGTCAGAACCAGATATTCAGATATTATAAGCATTATTACTATTATCTTTATCATTGAATAGAAGGATATAAGCGAAACAAATCATACATTTTAAACTTGTGATAATACAATAAACATAGATGACTATTTACATAGCAGAAATAAAATGTTTCTTGAATTTTTTGTTCAGTTTTTGTAAGATCATAAGTACGTAATCAGGTGTGATACATTTTTTTATTTGCCTACCATCTTATTAAATTTTTAGCTTAGTTACTTGTGCATTTGGCCTGAACAAACCACAGCTGCTGAGGATTAATATTTTCTTAGTGAGTGTATTTCACTAAGGGCAACTCTCATGTATACCTGATAAATTATCTCTTTCCAGAGCTCAGTATACAATTATTCACTTTCTTCAGAAACCTATATAGATTTATGAATCTGCTTGCATATAATCCAAGCTCTTTCTACTCTGTAATATTTTAATCATTACATACAAAATTATGTTGTGATATTCATTCTTTTCATGGCAAATTATATTTTTCATACATAATACTAACACTTCAGATCATCTTGTTTTCCATCTCTGCCCTTTAAGAAAGAAAAGAGTCCATGGTTTGTAGTATCTTCTCATGTGAAAACCTGTTATTTTTAATTGCATTAATGCATATGGAGTAAAGCCGGAAGTTCATTGTATTATTATACCTGTAGAAATTTATTGTATTTGTTGCAGCTTTAATTTTTTCTGTATGTGAGTAAACATACAATAATTTTATTTCCATTTCATATTTACTTCATCACAGTTGTATTCTTGTCTTGAATAGACTGCAGATAACTATGATGCAATCTATAGTACAGTGATCCCCTGTTACTCGTGGGCTGCTGGGTCTGGTCCTCCTCACGTGAGTTGCAGAATCTGCAAAGATAGCGACCCCACTACGTAGTCAAGTATGCCACACCCATAGCCACGCCCCCTCCCCTAATAAGGTCTGGAGGAAGGTCCTGAGAGTGGGGTTTGTTTCAGATATCTGGCTGTGCTCCACCGATGGGGGCAAGCGTTGGGTGGGGAAGGGCGAGCGTCGGGGCTGAGACCGGCGCAGGGAGGGGGGGACAAGCACCAGCACGACAAGCGAGCACCAGGGACGGGAGCGGGGTGGGGGGGTGAGAACCGACGTGGCGAGGTGCCAGGGACGGGACTGGCGCAGGGTGGGGGGGGACAAGCGCTGAGGCTGGCGCCGGGGCTGGCTGTGCTCGCCACATGAGTGGTGGGTCCGGGGGCAGAGCAGACTGGGTTCGCGGCACATTCTGCGCACGCGCCAGGTCCCACAACTCGCTGGAAAATCAACAGCGAGTATGGAATCTCACAAATTACGGATTGTGACTATGCAGAGGATCACCGTACTGAAATTTTTTTCAAGTTTATAAACTGGGGAGATTGCAGGTGACTTGAGTTGTCAAATGAAAATCTTACTAAATTCATCTGGGCAAATTTACTAAGGTCTCTCCAAAATTTATTTTACTTGGTGGGAAGGGGTTATTAAGCAGTACAGGGAACCCTCCTAAGGATTCCTGCTTTGCACTAGCCCAAACAGAGATTAGTGTTATTTTATAAATTATTTTCTCATCATTTTTAATTTATAGTTATTTTTAATTTTATGAATAATATTCTAGATTTAAAAATAAGTGCAATTTCCTAGAAATTGTGCGGTTGTGCTTCAAGTTCCTCATCAGTAAAATGCATTGTCTGTACTGTTGCGCAATGTGGATAGAGATTGAGATCCACCTCATTATTGTATCCAAATGTGTCCAGAAATCAAAACGTTTCTAAATTCATAAGACATTATAGATGTTAAAATAGAAGATATGGGAAATAAAATTATTTCTCTGTTTATGGTAGGAAAGCAAACACAAGTACATAACAGTCATAACACAAATAGTAAACAGTGTCGATGAGAAAAGTATCAAGATGTAAATATGTAACTTGGAAATATGTTCTTAACACTATCACCATAGATCAGATTTTCCTCTAATCATTAAAGTTAGATGATTGCTTCATATTGCAGAAGAAGATATTTAATTACTTAATATTTCCTTCCTTACTCTTTTTCTTATCATTCTAGTCCTGAAAAAACAGATATGCAATAGTCAATTAACAATAGTTCACAAAGAGTTCTTTCAAATCTTGGACAAAATCTATAAATAGACACAACAGAAAAAGATCCTTCTTTTGCTTTGAAATGTTGTAGATAATGACCTAAATACCACATGTGGAAGTAATTTCAGTATTTTATACTTGTAGGTCTTCATAGATGCACCCTTTGGGCGCAATCCAGCAAAGCTTTGACATATGCTCAAGTTTATGCATTTCGAGAAGTCCCAAGGCTTCTGTTTTTACTCTTTGTACAAATGCCACAAGATTGTTCTCCCTCATGAAGGAAAAGGGGAAAGGNGGTCCTTACTAGTTCAAAACCTCTAACACTCATAGTTAATTAAGTTACTGTAAAATTTTGGTTTGTTTAAAGAAAATTAGAGGAAGACTTTATGTCTAATTATGGGAAAGATTAAACAGAGTTGATTTTGGTAAATTTTCCGGGTCTTATTCAAACTGGCTTAACACCTCTGCATTTTCTGTGTCTCTATGATTTACCTAACAACTTTATGAGTTCCTTAAGTAACAACTTAACATAAGACTTTTTATCGTCTTTGAGCCAGTGTATGTACAGAGTGCAACATCAGGCGTTTTAGTTTTACCCCGACCCTTGTCTCCCAGAGCCAAGTACAAGGAAGTGCATAGGAACAAGGAAATAGGAAATATTTTTGAAGCCTTTGACAAGTTCACTTCTCTTTTGGTTCGAATTCCAGGCACTGATTCATATCACTCCTTATTTTAGCTTAATCTGGAAGTCAAGTTTTTCTGGTTTTGTTCAACCTCTGCCCTTTCTTCCTGCCCCACAGTCCCCAATTCACACACCACCTGTGAGTCTATTTTGACAGCTGTATTTTCTGAACATACTTAACACATATGTGGGAATTTCAGACTCAGTCGATGCAGTAACCTCTCTTACCTCAATATGCCTTCCCTTCTATTCAGTTATGCTTGTGCAAGCTAAGCCTAGGTCAGACTCAGACACCTCAACTCCTCATTTTATTCTCCTTTTGATTATACACAACAGATAATCTCATCAATATAAAACCAAGTGAAGACAGTGTATTTAACTATTTTTGCATATTGCCTAAACTTGTAATATATTGCTTTGGGTGCATCTTGGAAAGGAAGTTTAAAAAAATAGACTTTTCCTTTTGGAAATATCTTCCAAAGGTTTTAGACAGGTTTTAGTGTAAAATAAAAAGATGTTTTTGCAAAAGTGGTAGGAAGTGAGCAGTGATTTTAATTTACTTTCATGTTGTTTCCTCACCAAGTTCAATCTAAGGTGAAACATCATGTTGATGTCAAATTTTGCTTCAAGCAAAACAATAGAAGAACTCTAAAATTAATGTAGGTGTCCAGTCAGAGGCCTTATACAGCCATTAATGGCAGTGCCAGCTTGAGAAAATGCATTATAAGCATGAAAAATTCACGAGTAATTGCTGTGTTCTGATATCTCTCCATTTTTTCACTCTGTTTTCTACAGAATCTGCTGCACATTCCCAAACTGGTCTTTCTGCTAGTTTATCCCACAGAAATACACTAGATCTGGACCATTATAAGTGATGAAATTGCCAAGAAGTTGTTTTTTTTTTTTTTTTTGTCAAAATATAATGCCACTCTAGAACTTTCACCATACATTAGGACTGTGTAACAAGGGCTTATGGTTGCCTGAGGCATAACTTTGATTCAGTGAACACTCCATCTTTAACCACCCAGTTCAATGCACTATTGTAAGATGAGCTGAATACTGAAATTCGGTGCAACTGGGAAATGAATGCCATGTTATAGCAATATATTGTAAAATTGTTAGGTCTTTTGTTATCATCTATTGACTTTCAAAAATGTAAAAAAGGTCTCTGAGACCATTTTGAGCATAAAAGCAAATTATAACATCATTAAAGCACAGAGTGCTGAGTTAAAAGGAGCTGTTATTCATGCTGTTCTCCAAATTCCACTGTAAATTTGCAACCCATGTATAGTGTTTTAAGATTCAAACCTGTGGACACAATTACTGTTGGCTAGTATGCTTTTTATCTGATGAATGACTTGGCTGACTTAGAAATCAGATCTTACAGCCTCCAGAGGACAACATGCTCTTTCTTACCCATGAGCTTTCAGCTCTGGTAAATTTCACATACTGTTTTCACAAAAGAAACACCTGAGGTGTATCAATGCCTCATGTAATGAAATCTTTTATAAGAGCAAGACAAAATATAACTCTTTTGTTCTGAACACAGATATATATAACAACATTAAATTTGAAGTCAATAGGTTTGCCTCACATTACCATTTACAGAACTGAGGACAGGAATAGTTTGGATTCCCTGAATGTATTGTAATCATTATCAATTTCTACAGTCTCACAATAAGTTTTCAATAAATTTAAGACTAACTATTATTTTCTCACCTATAAATAAAATATAATCATCTTAAAAATCAATGACAGGAAAACCATCAAATCCATTAACCTCACTAAGAATTCCTTCAGGCCAATAGTATGAACTGCAATGCACTGGATCTTTCACTTTATCGAACTATATCTTTTTGTATGGCAACCAGCAGGGAAAAAAAAATCAAATCTAAAGTCAAAGACTAAGGGGTTTTGTTCTCAAAACCAGTGAAGTAGGGATTGAATATTGTTTTATGCCTAGGGTTAATCTTTTTCACCTTAATTTGCAATCAGACACAATAAAAAGAAGATATTACCCCTGGAAGGAAGCAACTTTATTACTGTTTTAACTATTTTCCGTACTTTTTATCATTTCTAAATCCTTTGGTTTGGAATTCACCTCTATAACCTTGCAACATTATAAACATATTTACTTGCCTTTGCTGACTGTCAACCAATACAATCTGCTCTTTGTAGCCTTAAAAATAGTAGCATGTATAGGGGTCACAACTGCAGTCTGTAGATAAATATGTGGCAGATCCAGGTGATTAATTTTTCCACAACTTTTATCTTACCCAGGGGCAGACATTTGCTCTGTCTTTCCCTAGCAAACATTTCTCATAAAATGTGAAATCAACAAAAATGCATCTTGCAAAAAGCCTAGTATTTCATGGAGATGGAGAACCTATGTCAACTAACAGAAGGGGTTGTTAGTCAGCAGCCTTGTTCAAACATGATCCAAAGGCATGTCTACTCTCTTTCATAAACAGAAGCAGTTCAAGCCATAAAACTCTGAAACTGGAACAAATCAACAGGGGTCCTTTTTCTGTAAAAGAAAAGAAAAACAGTAACATTACCTGCTGTTTTCACTATGTCTTCTCCTAAATACCACTTTTCCTGCCTGTGAGCTGGTATTCTACTTATACTCCTTCTCATGATCCCTCCATTCAAGCTGCTTAATCCTAAACCATACAGGATAGTTTGATGAGCTGATTGGCAAAATGGTGATGTGATATGACATGTCATAGTAATCTATTTCAAACTGAGGTTATGTGGAAAACCCCAATGTTAGAAAGGATACTAAAATTACAGAAGCAAACGCTGATTTCCTCTTTGAATTAGTGTGCATAAATTACATGCACATATATGATTGTCAGATTTTTTTTTTAAGAAACTGCAGTTAACAGTCATTTAATGATAAAAGACATCTTCATTTTCTACTATTGTTATCATTTCATATGTCACAGAGACCTTGTTTACAGAACACTATTCAAATAGAATTTTAAAGATAGAATTACTTGCCTTGCTATTGTCTTATCCCCATAATCTCTAATGATTTTCTTAATAAATAATTTATTTTTATATGAATATATTTGGTTTGCCTTCCTTATTCCTGCAACACAAAGTTGTATAAAGACTCAATTATACCTATATGATACTTCAGACATAAACTGTTGACGCAGTCTGTGGCTAAGATTGGATCCAGCTGCACCGAGACCCATCTCTGAGAAGGAATTTAGAAATCAAGGGAGTCCTTTCTGCACCTTGTGATGCATTGGGAGGGCTTCTCTAATAAATGTTTTCTCAAGCACCCCACTCCATCCATAATGAGAAGTACTAACCCTATTTTACAAACAGAGCTGAACAACACAAAGGGTAACATAAAAATATACAACGATTTTCAATGTTCAATGTTTCAATTTTCAGGGCTTTCAGGTTCCGGTACCAAAGCTCGGCATCCATTTGAATTGAAGAGAAGGCGGCACGGGAGCGGGAGCTGCCGAATCA
>WEKX01027564.1:15309-32770 GCA_013390025.1 Pitta sordida
TGTTTAGCCTAGAAAGAGGAGGCTTATTGCTGTGTACAACTATCTAAAAGGAGGTTGTAGTCAGGTGGGGGCTGGTCTTTTCTCCTTGGTCTCTGGGGAGACGACAAGAGGTCATAGTCTTAAGCTTCAGCAGGGAAAGTTTAGACTTGATATCAGGAAAAGGTTTTTTACTGAAAGTGATCCAGATTTGGAATGGGCTGCCCACAGAGGTGGTTGTCGCCAACCCTGGAGATGTTCAAGGGTAGGCTGGATGAAGTGTTGAGTGATATGATCTAGATGAAGCTGATAGGTTATTTGGGTTATAGGTTGGACTAGATGATCTCCAAGGTTCTTTCCAGCCTTATCTATACTGTGATACTGTGATATGTTTCTTTACTATAGGAACCATGGCTAGGGATGGGGATTACCTGTCAGACCTTATTCTCATACTGAGTTGAATTTCTGGCAGGACTGAATATTCATTCATGGGAACTAAAGCATTCCTGAGTATCATAGAATATATATTACTCTCTGGTTTCACGCCTTCTGCTTTAGATCTGGTATGAGCAGTAGGAGACTAATTACCTGTAGGACTGGGAATACCAGAAAAGAAGGTCAGAGATACACATTTTCATCTTGATGCATTTTTCTGACTGCAGGGCAAGAGCAGACTTGAAAGTACCACTTTAATATAACCATCCTTTCTCCCTCTTTGGTTTACTCCAATAGAGCAAATTTGTCTGCCATCCACTAACTGAAGAGGACTCGATATTATGTCAACTCTTTCTTGTTCCTGTACACTTCTACTTACTCCATGCAAAGAAAAGTTACCAAGGGTGTCCCCTTCCTTCTCTTTACCATACAAATACACTGGCCTCACATTACCCAAGAGGTGGGAAATCTAGGTTCAAACCTCCTCATACTTTTGTTCAGAAAGGAAGAGATACGCTGTATTTCAAATACATGGGCTCAGGAAGCCTTGCTGTTTTCAGTAAATGAAGCTTGGATAACTGGGTCATTGACGCAGTTAAATTTTTAGAAATCATACTGTTCACAGTCCTTTTTGAGTGCCTATCTCACATTGAAAATGGCTTTTCTGAAGACATTTTTCTAGAAATCCAGTGAGGCCAGGCATGTAACTCAAAGACTGCATATATCATCATGAAGTAAGGCATCTACTGCATGTGCAGTGCTTCAGTCTTATAGAGTGTCGTAACCTGGGGCAGGGGGGAAGGGGGAAAAGAAAATGATAAATGTTAAATTTTTCTTTAACATTTCTTTTAGATTCCAGAGGTTCCAGAGGCTGGGTGTTGCAGAGCAGATGGCCTCATGTTGTTCAAGGATGACGGAAAAACCTGTGGATGAACTTCAGGAAAACACCAGAATTTTCCTATTAGAAGTTACCCTTCCCTGTGGTCACCCTCCTTCTTGCTTCTTCAAGACTATTGGACATGTTCCCTCTCTCCTCAGAGTCTCATCAGACTGCTGTCTGCTCTCTCCTTCCCCATGCACCCTCAGCAGCAGTGCCCACAGCAGGTATCAGTCTTCAGGCACATTTGCTTCTATCTGAAAAATTCCTTAATTACTGCTTAGAGAAAACCTCCCTTTTGTGCAATCTTTACTGCTTCACTGGAAACGTCTATAGAAACTAGCATCTCAACAGTTAGGTTTACAGATGTGTAGAAGTTTTTTTAGAGATCTAGGTTTTGCCTTTCTTCTGATATGTTTTATGTTCTATTTGTTTGTTTAAAACAGACCCTTATCCTCCTCTGCTGTAACGTCTTAAAGAAAATTCTAAAGGAAGGAGTGAGAGGAAGGATTTTGAGATAAATTATATCTGGCCTTTTAAGCAGTGCCAGTGAAAAATACTGAACCTTTTCACTCCTGCTGTTTCTCTCCTTCAGGAATCCTGCTTTCAAGATGTGAATTCTAGGCTTCGAGATACACAGACTCTTTTATACACCTCTGGAAGTTCTGATCAGTAAAGCACTTAAGAACTTACCTTTAATTGTGTCATTTTTACAGACTTACCATGTGTTTCCTTGTGAACTATAGTACTCAGCACCTTGGAGAACAGTGCTCTTAAGTATATGAAGTGCACTTGAACTTGCTCAGTGAGTTATTGGATATATGGTCCTCTCAAAACACAAAAGGAAGGTCATTAAATTGATGCGACACACTTCTTAAGTAGTATGTTAACTTCAGTGGTCTCTCTGCATTTCCATTTGAAGTGTGATTGTCTGCCTGCTGAGACTCTTCCTGCTTTATAGTAGTCATATCTTGTCCTAGAGTGAACTAGACTTTACTGTGTATTGTTAAAAACCTTTCACAACAGAGGCTGCTGAAATTCAGTGGTGAGTGGCAAGATTCATGTATGTAATTTGTCGAGTTTTAAAGCGTTTGGGTATTCTTTGGCATGAAAACCATTCTATAAATGCAAGATCACAATGATTGCTACTTGTCTCCTTGGAGAGAGAAAAACATGACTGCTCTAACAAATCTTATCAGCATAGTCTTCCTATTAAAGCCTTAGGTTTTGCTCATTCAAATCATAAATTTCTGAGCAGAAGTGGAAATAACAGGATACTGATAGCAGATTGGTTTTTTCCACATCATGACTATAAATAAGTTATGTAAGCCAGCTTTTCTAATCGAATTTCAGTATAAAAATTTACACCTGAGTTCAATGGAAAGAATGATACAGAATAAGACTGACTATTGTTCCTTAGTACTGTTGATTAATACTTAAATCCATATCTTAAAATATTTAACATTTCACACAGATTCAGAGTTACAAAGAAAGCAGATACATTGATAAAGGGTTAAACTGTGACAGAGTTTCTCTATCCTAACAACATCACTTTGAGAGAAGGGATGAGTTAGAAAAGACACAAAGCCCTGCTAAAGGAAAAGAACTCTTCCTCTACTCCAAGAAGAAGATAACCATCAAACCTTCAGAGTACCTTGCCTTAAAACTAGGACATATATGCCTTTAAACTGTAAAATCTGCATGAAGGGTGGAAAGGGGGAATCACTATCACAGAATCATAGAATCACAGAATCAGTAAGGTTGGAAAAGACCATAGAGGTCATCAAGTCCAACCTATCAACTATTACCTAACCTAGCCAAACCTGTTACCTAACCTGTTGCCATCCTGCTACCAACACACCATCCTACCTATAACACACTAATATCTAGGTCATGCCACCAAGTGCATCATCCAACCTTTTCTTAAACACCTCTAGGGACGGTGACTCCACCACCTCCTTGGGCAGCCCGTTCTAGTAGGGCAAGAACCAAGCTTATAATAGGACAATGTATTTGTGGAAAGTATTTTGTCTTCTAAAGAAGGTTTTACTCCTGATACGTATATTCATAGTCCTTCTTTTATTCTCCTTGTTTGTTTATTTGTTTCTTTCTAACCCATAAATTTAAAGTTTACCATGCTGTATTTGTCAAGATAGAATTTTATGAAGCAAGAGAGATTTTAAGAGGCGCAGTTGCATAAAATTAGGTCAGCTACTTAAAGAACAGAAGTAATAAAATGTATTTTAGGTAACTAAGCCATATTGTATCCCAGAAGCCAAGCTGTGCACATGTGAGGAACTGGACGGTTTTAATTGTTTTAAAACATTGCTACTATAGCAAACTATGCAAAGAAGCTGAGAGATTGAAGATAAAGGCTAAGGGGAGGAGTCCCTAGCACACAGACAGTTAGCTTTGTGGAGGCCAGGGGACCAGTCTCTAGGTGTGTGATGCTTCTCTGGGTGTGTGATATTTATCTAAAGGAGACCAGCAACAACTCTGTGCTTGTACCTCTGTGTGTGTCCGTGCTAAAAAAGCACCCCCACATTGGGGAAGTACTAGGAGGATTTCTGAGGGTATATAAACCCACTGGACTTTTATGTTTCATGGGTTTCTTTCCCCACCACTCCTAGACGGACCAAGACACCAGCAACAACAACCAAGCTCATCAGAGACCTTTGGGTAGTGACTATAAACTTTTATTCGTTCTCTCTATTTCTTTTTCTCTTAACTCTTCTCTCTCGCTTTTCCATTATGTATTTTCTTGGGTGATATATTTATGCTTTTGTATTACTATATTACTAGATAATACCAACAAAAATGACTACATACCTATTTTGCTTTGCAACCAAATTGTTCTAAAAATAAACCATTTATTTATATATATACAGTTGGCCCTCATGCACTTCGTGCCCCCCATATTATGGGTTCAGATCTTAGCAACATGATGTTTTAGCAATGTAGGAGACCCGTTTTGCAACTTTGTGTATGTGACCTGTCACCACTGCGGCAGCAACCATGGCGGCGGCCCGGGTGTTGGAATGGGCAGCGGAATGGCTGTGGGCAGCAGTGGAGGCAGCGCAGGCCACTGCGGGTGACGGCAGTGGGGGCGGCGGCGGCAGGGGCATGGCCGCCATTCAACACAGAAGTTGGGCTACATGGATGTCAATTAAGACCACAGGTCCATGTTATAGGAGACCTGACTGTATCTGTAAACACTTATAATCTACTATTAATTTACTTTGATTCAGTCCAAGGGATTTATTAACAAAAAACCAAAAGTTACTCCTACCTTGTGGTGCAGGCCATAACATCACAAAGCATTTCTTGAAGGATTTCACAGAAAACTGCTTTCTGCCTGCCAAAGCATATCTTTTATCACTTGTGAATGTAGAATGCTTCTTACTTATATGTAAGTACTGGTGGGGTGCTGGGATCTCTGGTGTTGCAATGAAATGCACACAGTGAGACCCTAGTTCACAGATTCACAGATTATTCTGAGTTGGAAGGGACCCACAAGGGTCATCGAGTCCAACTCTTAAACAGCATTACTACCTTCCTGTTGGCAATCGAACCCAGGTCTCCCACATAACAAGCAGGGACACTCATCATTGCGTTAAAGTGGATTTCTATCATTGACCAAGGATATGGTGGAACTTCAGAGGTATTCACGGCATTTGTTGTCAGTTTTGTCTTCTCCCTGTGACACAGATTTCATTATTTACCTAAATGTCTTCCTATTTGTCACAGTTTTGTGAGATATAGGTTAGTAAGTTAGCTGGGGATTTGGCCTAGAATATGATATCATGTGTAGCTACTGTCAGAATTTCCTTTTGGAAGGCATATTACATATTTGTTATGTAGTAGAGTTTATAATACAAATAAGCATTGTTGGATATATGTTTTCCTTCTCTTTAAGACATTTCTGAGAAGCATACTGTTTCCTTTTTTTTTATTAATCATTCATCTGAAAAGTTAAAAACACAACTCTTAGATTTCTCTCAACTCCTGCATATTAATAAGATCAAAGCATTTAGCATGATGAAACACAAATTAAGAACCAAAAAAACTTCTTGTACTAATGAAAAATGTAACTTATGTTTGTATATTTTCTAAAATCAAAATTATACATCAGTGACGTACCTACTTGAATGTCACAACATCAGTAATTGTGCTGTGAAATTAAAGAAACTTGTTCCAAAGTCACAGTGTCACCTTGCTGTCAAACAATACCATAGATTACCATAAACAGAGCTTGCAATATTGTACTGTGACTGAAAAGATATGTGATGTGAATCCCAGTCATTGCCAAAGACAAGAGTTCCATTGTAATTATCTGCCTATCATAGTAGCTTCCTTCTGCCAGCTCTTGCTTACCTGCTGCCACACAAACTCATTAACATTTCTGTTGATGCAGTACCATTTGTACAGTTAACCTTTGTGTAAAGTGGGAGCATTTCTTCATTATGATGGATTCTGTAATATCACAACAACTTGCGTTGAGGATTCTATTTCTCTTTTCTTCATTTATGGTTAAATTACAAATTAGTCTAACACCTGCTTTCCATTATACTGAGTTGCCTTGTCATCTGTGGAAAATGTAATTTGCTTTACAGATACCTTCAGTGTTCTCCATCTAAGAAGGGATTACTGCTGTTGCTCAAAGTGACTTTTAAACACAGATAAATCCTTGCACATTTAAGCTGGTTTGTGATGGAAAATAAAAAATATTTTTCAAAGTAAATCAAAGAATTATTGTTTCACTTTTAGCTATCAGACTTTAGAAACTGCAAAACTCTTGATAAATCTAGACTTTATAACAAAAATCTTACATTCACTTTTCAAGATGATGCTAGATTAAAGATTGATTTTATAACAATATTTCAAATTCATAGTAGCAATCTTAAGTTTTTGGCTTTTTTTTTTTTTTTTTTTTTGTGGTCTGCAAGCATAGCCTGTTGTTGCATTTATTGAACCATTGTAAGCTATGAATGTTTTTTGCAATGCCTATGGAATATTTTCTGTGATCAGTTAGTTGATCCTTGTAAATTTGGATTAGAATTATTACTGCCTAACTGTTTTAAGATTGAAAGTAAGTACAGTTTTTGAAGTTATCAGTGCTGAGAAACATAAAAGAGTGTTTACTGCAAGCCAGAAGAAATTATTCTATTTCAGGTCACGGGAGGATCTGTAGAGTTTGTTGCAGTTTGTTTAGATGATAAATCTTACATTTCATCTAGTAATTTCATGAAGATTATTAGCATTTGAATCAACTCTATACTTTTCACAGTGATGCTGTTTGTGAAGCTGAAGGTGAACATGCTGCTAATTCCACGTTTGTGAGTTCTCTGCCTCTCATGTTACAGATGCTGAGCTGCTTTCTTGCTGAGCTGCTTTCTCTTCCTCTCCTGAGAGCTCAGACTCTTGCTATGTCCTATATTTCTCACTATCCCATTCCTAAAACCAGTTTAATCCTTTTCTCTGTCTTATTTCTGCCTCACATCATTTCCTTTTTGATTCTTCCTAAGGTTGCCTGGAGTATCTATCTTTGCTGTGCAAATGTGTAGACCCAGCTGATGCAGCAGTAGGGAGGCAGGTCTCTCACAGGCTGCATACTGGAGATGGAAAAGGACTCTATACATCAAGGAGTGTGTTAGGTCAAGATGCTCTCTGCACATTGATATGAAGAGCTCTGTTAAAATCCAGAAAGTTTGCAAGATGATAATACAGCAGGGGAATTAGATACAATGCTGAGTGATCTGAAGCAACCACAATGACACAAAATAAAAATAGGTTTTGGTGGGTTTTCATGAGATATGGTTGTAGGTAAAAAACAGGCATTTCACTCTGTGGCCTTGTAGTTCTGCAATACTGTATCTACATTGTTAATATCTGGCCACAGTTTTTGAAGTGAGTTTGCAAGGCCCCGAAAAGAGGTGTGTTATGCTTGCCCTCTATGAACTGTTTTTATTTTATTTTTATTTTTTCTATCAACTAGGTGGTGGTTGTCACTAATTCATTTTACTTTCACAGGTTCACAGGTTATTCCCAGTTGGAAGGGTCCAACAAGAGTCACCTAGTCTAACTCCCAAGCGACTCCTACACAGGGATTGCACCCACAACCGCAGAGCCATGGGCACCACGCTCTCCATCCAAACCTCCCATTATCTAAACCATGCCACTGAGTTCCTCATCCAGTCTTTTCTTAAACACCTCCAGGGATGGTGAATCCACCACCTCCCTGGGCAGATCATTCCAATGAGAGATCACTCTCTCTGGGAAAAAGTTCTTCCTAACATCCATTCTAAACCTACCCTGGCACAACTTGAGGTCATGTCCTCTTCTTCTGGTGCTGGCAGCCTGAGAGAAGAGATTCACACCCACTCGACTACATCCTCCCTTCACGTATTTGTAAACAGCAATGTGATCACCTCTGAGCCTCCTCTTCTCCAGGCTGAACAACCCTGGTTCCCGCAGTCACTCCCCATAGGACTTGTTTTCCAATCCTTTCACCATCCTTGTCACCCTTCTCTGGACCCTGGGGAGACCAGAACTAGACACAGTACACAAGACATGGTCTGACTAGCACCAAGTACAAGGGAAGAAAAACTTTCCTAGTCTTACTGGGCACACTGTTCCTGATACAGGCCAGGAAGCCACTGGCCCTGTTAGCCACCTGGGCACACTGCTGACTCATATTAAGTTTTCTGTCATCCATTACTTCCAAATCCCTCTCCATGTCACCACTCTCCAGTCACTCATCCCCCAGCCAATAGCCATACATCGGGTTGTTATGTCCAAAGTCCGGCATTAGGATTTGTTAAATCTCATACTATTGCAACCTGCCCATTTCTCTAGCCTATCAAGGTCCCTCTGAAGGCCCCTTCTATCCTCTTGCTGTTTCCTTTACCTTCGTAGAGGATTATCATAATTTTATTGAGATAACAATAACAAGTAGTTGTGTGATGTAGAATGAGGCTCTTACAGCTACCATAAATACGTAGTATAGAGAAATATCAACCTAGCAGCAGCTTCAAGAAAAGGAAATGTGGGACAGAGAAGGGCAGACGTGATGATAAGAAATGGTCACAGGATGCAACTCAGCTGTTTATGGCCTCAGGACCATAAACAACTCACTAGTGTTCAACTAAAGAAAGGAACATCTGGAACTGGACCAAACTACTTTTAGGGATAACAAAAAGAGCATATAAATAGTATCTTACATAGGTAAAATGCACTGGATATGGTAAATTTGACTGTAACATGGAACTTCAGAATCATTGGAGACAGAAAAAAGGGCAAAAACATGTTCATAAACATATAAAAATGTCCTCAGGTGTATCACAGAGTAAGGAAGAGGACACCCTGAACACGAACAACGTATTTCCGCCTGTAAAGACACTCATCATAACACCCATCATTGCCACCAGGCTGAAACCACTGACCTTGGAATCTGCAGGAGTGGGGAGAGGGTACAACACTAGGAAATGAGGTAGAAACTATGTGTATAAAAGGATGATGATGATGATGATGAAGAAGATAGTATCATTAATAATAATACATAATATTATTATGCATTTTTATTACTGATATTATTATTATTGTTATTATTACAACAGAGAATTTTTCCAATAGAAAAATAGTCTTTCTCTCTCTGAAATATTTAGATCTAAGCCAAAAAATGTTTCTTGCTATAGCTTTTGTTAAGGTTTAGAGTGAGATTTTCTACCCTCCCACCAATTCCAATTAAATTGATTCTCCTCCTCAAAGGGAAGTGAGGGATAAGAAAAAAAAAATATTAACTGAGGTACACAGATTGGAACAAAAAAACCCCAGAACAATCCTCCTCCAGTGAGTCCAGGAAAAAAAATAGCAAGGGAGGGAAAACCTGGTGTTGCTAAAACGTCAGCAGTCCAGCAGTCCAGCAGTCCACCGGTCTAGTCAGTCAAGCTCCTCTGGCTCAGTTCGAGAAGACAAACACAGTTCAAAGACAAACACAGTTCCTCAGAACTCCAAGGGAAAGAAAAAAAACTGTGAAGGAAAGAAAAACCAGAAGAAGAAGAAGCTGATTTCTCTCAGCTGCTGCTTCCTTGCCGCTGCTTTTCCAAGCTGCCCCCAGAATTTTTTTTCCTACTTCCGTGCCGAATGCGAATGCCTCAAATTTCTTCCGGTGGGGGGAGAGGGGGGGAAAGTGTTACAGACAGTGCTGTTTAAAAACAACAATATGAAATACAAAAAAAGAAACCATAAAAATAAAATACTAAGATGTATTTACCACACATATCATACTGTATCATGCCAATCTGAGACAGTTTTGAACAAATTCTTGACTCTACATATAGCTTCCAAGATTTGTTGTCAAGATTTGGAACATAGTATCAGTAACCTCTGAAAATGGAAAAATATCATAGGCAGAATTGAAGGAACTGAAGAAGCTTTTTCCTCTTATTCCTGTAGCTTGCTTAACTTTCAGAAGCCCTTCCACAGACCAGCTTCAAGTAGAGGGACAGAGTTTTTCTCCATGGGCTAGTCACTGGAACACATTGTCCAGAAATGTCATGTCCCGTCCTGGGACAAGAGGGGCTATGAGCAACTTGGTCTAAGAGAAAGTGTCCCTGCCCATGGCAGAGGGTTGGCACTAGGTGATCTTGAAGATCTCTTCCAACCCAAACCATTCTATGATTCTGTCATTCACTGTGGCACACTACATGTTCATTAGTCTGTACTATATTAATCAACCATAACCTCACTAGAGCCATATAACTTCAGGCAAAACCATACACATATGAGCACCTGTAACCCAGGGAAATTGCCTGAATTTAGGTATATATTTTCTTAAAATCAGGCCTATTGTCTTAACTCAGGTTATTCATACATCCGAGAGAACATTTTGTCTTTTGTGTAGTAGGGTGGCTGTCTGGAGTATGTGGTTGCTCTCAGTCAAAAAAAGACTACTGACCAACATGACTGCAGGTAATTCTTCAATATGGGCTTAGTATATATTTGAAACACTGTGTAATGGATACATTCACTTTAGTATTTTAAAATAAATGAGACAGAAAGAGAAGAAGGAGTATTTTATGTGCTATATTTATATGGAAACAAGAAATATATCCTATTTCTAGTGTAATAAGCTTCCTAATATGGAAGAAGACTTTCAAGATCTTCCTGGGCATTTGTACCTAGAGATGGAATTAGACATTCAGTACCTGAAAAATTCACCCTTAGGATTACAGTAGTAACATTTCCCCATGAAAAGAAGGAAGAACCATAAGTGAAAAGAAATCTTAATTGCTTCTGATTAAGGGTAAAAAGTAAAGTAAGTTAATCAAGAGAAAGACATAAAAACATTTTATTGTATAGACATTTTGAAACACTTTATGATTATGGGTGCAAGGGTTAAACCAGATGGTATACATTTTAAATAGGTGCTACAGCAACATGTCAAATATGTCCACATTTGCATATACTTTATATTAAAAACATGCTGGCACTGTCTTATTCAGTGCCTGGCAAGTGGAAGTCAAAGAGGTCACCTGTACAGATGGTGCGGATAATAGAATTCCCATCAGGCAGATTTAGAAACTTGGAAGAAATGTGCTGAACACAACACTCCATCTGTTTGCATCCTATTGAGACAAACATGCAATCTCTGTGCTTAAAAAAATATGTATTATAATTTTAGTATGCTACTTTTTGTGTGCTCTATTACTTGTGTCATTTTTTTTGAGAACATATTAATGTGCAAATAAATATCTGAGCCATGTATACTAGTGTGTGTTGGGGTTTGCTGTCCCAGTTGTGCTTCTGACAAAAAACTAGGAAGCATCATTATGATCTTAATGGTTAACCTAAGAAAGCAAGCATTGAAAAATATTTTATGGTTCTACTGTGGCAGGTGGTTTCTACTAAGACATGACTACGAGTGACCATTAAATAAAATGATAGAATCAATCTGAAAAGGAAAGAGAGTTAGCATGGAGATCATAAGACAAATATATGTGAGAAACATAAGAATCCAGATTCCTTTTTTAGACAGGAGTGAAGATCTTTAGCTAGATGCTATGTGGTAATTTTGCCACAGAACAGAATTGATGGCAACGTTTCTAATATCTACCTTAGGTTTTAACTATATTTTTATCTGCAGTGAGAGCCATGGTAGCTTGAGACAATGACTGAATACGAGATTTTTGTTCTGTACAGTAATTACTGCATTGCAATTCCACAGTATCCTGGCAGTAACTTTACAATGATCCTGTTCAGGTTGCCGCAAAAGCAGATGAGGGAATGCACACCTGCTAATGTTACTGTTTTTGCCAGTAGCTGATTGCTTTTATGTTTCACCTTCTACTCTCCTGTCAACTTTAGCCATTTTCTTTGGGATTTCTGAGTGCGGCAGTCCACTGAAAATAGCATTAGGATCAATGGCAGCTGTCTATGTCCAGGTCATCTATATTTTGTGTGCTTGATTAGTCGAATCAACTATCCTTGTGTAGGCATTTCTTTTGTGAATGTGTTGACCATTGTATAGGTGTTGCAGAGACCCTCTGCTTGCACGTTGTGGATCTGTTAAAACTGTCCTGACCTAGACTTGTTAAACATATGCTGATTAGCTGCATAAGGCACTCACATAGCTCTCGGGAAGTCCCAGCATATTCAAGTCTTAACTTGTGTAAAACCTGAACAAATTCATGCCATAACACTATGATGCAATTACATTCATTCTTCTACTTCAGATTTTTCCCACTGGCTAATATGTTGAGCAACAAGATATTGCAGATAACATCAGATTTTATTGTGATATGCTTATTTGTAAGAAATGTATGAGTCTATATGGACAAGAAAAGAGTTGCACCATCAGATCTGCAGGATGCACGCACCAAACTTTGAATCTTGAATTTTCATAAGTGGCTGCATTGAGAGCCCGAATGTTAAGGATGCTGGAGGAGGAACTGAGTATGTGAGTGGACTTTGAGGTACAGCTGTCAAACTCTGTTCTGTGGAAGTTGATGTATTTAAAATATTGAGTGGACGACCCCATCCAACATGGTTCACTAAGGAAATATGGCTTATGGGTCCATGATTCTAATGTGACTATCTGTGGATCCATTCTGTACATTTCCCGTGCTCCTCAAAACTTCAGGGAAAGAGAACTGAGAACACCACAAGAGGCTGAGAGTAAGTTTGGGTCAGTGCCAGGTATTACACTGAAGGTCTGAGGTTGTTGTAATGGTGCTGATGGTAAAAGATGTAGAAACTGAGTGTTGTGATGAACGGAGGGGAAAGCAAAAGATTCACAGAAAATGTGGAGAGATCTGTTGTTGTATGTTATAAATAGCATGACAAATTCCTTGGAAACTATTCTTCATGACTATGTGCTTTGCATTTGAATTTTCTTCTTTAAAGATGTTTAAGCTTCGTTGTTTATGTATATGGTGTGGTGTCTCAATTAAATAAAAGCTTAATAAACTGATGAGGCCTTCAGTCACTGTCGGTAGTATCTTCTGATCATGCTTTTTTCATTTAATAACTAGATGAGTAAATTTCTTGTTTCCAATGGTTATATAGTCACATCATTTTTTATTTCTTCAAGACATCATGGAAGTTATGGGTAAAAGAAATGCCCTTAAAGCCAAATATATATTTGTTCAGGCATATTATTTTTTTTTCAAGAGCATATTTTTAAGGTTATCTGAAAGATTTGCTGGTAATTTACTATTGAGAGAAGTAACATAAATGAAGAAGATTGCTAATAATGTAGCATTACCTGCCTTGCACAGGGGTTGCTACTGGTATTGCTTTGTGAGTATTTTTGGTCCAGAATAAAAACTTGGAACTCCTCTGGTATCAAAGAGATATCTATATGCCAGATGTTATTTCAGCAGTTCAAATACATATCTCAATGTCAGCAGTTTTTAAAATGTCCTTCTCTATAGTATTGTATGTATCTGTTATTTTATATGCAGTCATGTGTGCATAGATATATTCATTCTATCACCCTCCCACACACAGATAGATAAATATACATATTCACATAAGATCTTTAAAATATTGTATTGGGATTTGGACTGAATTTTTAACTTCTAATACTAATTCTGCAAAATTCTGAGCAAATGTTTTTGAATTTTAAAATTTTGTAGTAAAGGCAAGTTTTTAATGATAGTTTTACTGGTGGGGGAAAGAATATTATGTATTATGTATAGATGATCTTCAAGGTCCTTTCCAGCCTTATCTATACTGTGATACTGTGATACTGTATTTCTGTATCTGCTTGTCCTGGTTTAGGTTTTTTGCTGCTCTGGCAGTGAGGGGGTTAACAGCTCAGCTCTTGCCTGGGCCTCAGTTGCTGCCATGGCATTCAAGGTTATAGAGATAGAGACGTCTCTGTGAATAAACATATTTGGGAGAGAAGAAAAAAAACAACTGAGTAGTAAAATGTAGAGTTCCAGGTCAGGACGTGTGTAAGAAGATGGAAACTATGAAGGTCCACCCAGGCCTACTAGAGAGGGGGTAGGAATGTTCTTCCAGGCATCCCACTGCTGCTCGTGAATTGGACGGACCATGGTGTAAGCCTATGGAATGGAGAGAGAGGAACAGTGATGCAGAATCCATCTAAGCTACGACTGAAGATGGAGATCAAGCTGCAAAAGCTGCANAGAACTCTTGGCTGAATAAAATGTTAATACTAGATTATAAGCATCTGACTGAATAGTGAAATTGATGTAATCTCCTTGAAATCTAAGTATGTCCAGGCATTATGCCTAGAATATTTGCCTTGGCTCCATCTCAGTTGTTGTCATACACAATACTTAACTCCTTGATTTTAATTTTGCTTTTAGAAGGAAGTAATGCAGGGAGATCAGCCAAATACTCCTCAAAACTCTGCTACTTTTCCTGAGAGTTTGACTTCCTACTGCATGGAGATAAAAAAACAAATCATCAATCATCAACACCTATCATCCATGGCAGTAAAATGAATTACAAGTTGCAAAATATTTCCATAATTTTATTCCATTCATCCCCTTATTGTCAGAGCATTTAACATTGTTGACCTAATTCTTAGTTATCTAATTTATTCAATCTGTAATATATAACTAAGTAGTTGTAATGTTGACTTTGTTTGATTTTTTGTTTGTTGGTTTGTTTTTCTGTTGTTTTGTTTTATTTTGGTGAGGGTTTTCTTTTGCATTTAGTGTCTAGGGTTTTTTGTTTGTTTGTGGGTTTGTTGGTTTTTGTTTGCTTTATTTTTAGAAAACAAATAGACTTTGTGATCTATAGTAGCCTGATCTGCCGCTGATGCAAGAAATCAAGTGTAAAGTCTACATTCCAGGTAATGGTGACCTTTGCTTTTGGATCTTAAAATCTCTGTTACGTGCAGAGGTGACATATAACTTACATACCTAATTCATAATCCTTTAATCCTCAAATATTTTTCTCTTCCTAGAAAATGGAATGTTAGGTCAATCTCTAGTTTATATTTGCTCAAATATCATTTAGTTGACCTTTATTTCACACATTACTTATCTGAATATTATGCTGAATGTATGTTCTTGACAGGGAGTAACAAAAGATAGAATGGTAAGGTATTGCAGACATCTTGTCATTTTCCACATGAAATACAAAAATCAACAAGCCTTCAGACAGAACTACTCTTTTGTCTTTAGTATGATATTTTAATGTCAAAAAATGTCATGGTAATGGGGCAATTTAGCACGTAAGAAATATGTAGTGCATTGCCATTGCATGAGATATATTTCTTCTACTATCTGGATTCCTGTTTGCTGTATTTTCAGTCTTACTTTTCTAAGAATAGCAATGTTCATGTTTTTTAAATGAAGATGACTGCATAAATATGATTTCACTTCAATCTTACCGATCATGTAAATTATAATGTTGTACTTCTCATACTGGTTTCTCATTTTTTTGTTACAATATTTGAAAAGAGAATATATCAAGGCAGCTTTTCAAACACTGAAAATGGTTAAATATTCACAATATTTGCATATGTACAAATTTTGTGAGGCAGCTTTCCACCTGAGTGGCTCCCAGGCACATACTGGTGCTTGGAGCTATTCTTCCCCAGATGCAGGATCACACTTCATTGTGTTAACCTTCAGGACGTTCCTATTAGTCCACTTTTCCAACCTGCTGAAGTCCCTCTGGATGCCCCAGTTTGGTATTTGCAAATTTTCTGAGGGTACACTCTGCCTCATCCTGTTAAACAGAAGTGGACCCTGTATTGATCCCTGGAGTATACAAGTAGTGTCTGGCCTCCAACTAGACTTTGTGCTGTTGATCACCACCCTCTGGACCCAGACGTTCAGCCAGTTTTCAGTCTCTGTCTGCTCATGAGAAATATACATCTATAGTTTCTCTATGAGGAGTTCCAGGATTAGCTGTTTCATCAAGTCCTAGAATTACGCTGTAGTAATCAAACCTACTGTATCCAAAGGAAACATACCCTTCATTTTGCTGCTTGAAATTAAACGTCTTAGTAGACACAAGTGAAAAAATTCACAGGCCTTGAAATGGGTGTAAGCAGGCATATGTCTCAGTAAGCCATTTACAAATTCATTAGGGGTGAAGCAGAATGAAGGTTCTCTTCCCTCTGTCTGGAACTGGGTTGAATTGTTTGCTATGATGTATTGTAAAAATCACTTCTCATCCAGGAAGCCTGACATAGGCACATCAAGATTTTAGGTGCTGAACTGCCACACTGAGGTGAATATCTCTAGATATTGTTCATAAGAAGTGTTTGGGATGCTAATTTCCTGGGCTGGATCCATTAAGCTATATGCCTGAGATTAGTGGGATGACTGAGCACAGGAATTTCATTGTAGTTTTGCAACTTCAGCAATCTGCTTCTGATGTGACAATTTTCCCTATTTTAAGAAGATAATTGCTAACAACATATTTAAAGTACTTTTGATGAGTCTCATCAGTTATTTGCAAAGTTACATTTGTTAATATTTGTTCAGTTTTAGGAACCAGACCTATTTTCACTGACTTTAGAAAACATAGGGACAAGCCTTCCAGACCCCAACACTACTGATCCATGTTTAGGTAACATCAAATGGAAATTATGTACTTGTATAGTAGATACATGAGAGATGGACAGAGGACAACGTGTTATTGCAGGCCCACCTGTCTTGTGGTTCTCAAGACTTTTACAGATTTTAGACTACTCAGACCTCCAGCACTGCTTCTCAGTGACTTTTTTATCTGTCACTCTGTGCTTAGTAACTCTTGTCTCAGGACAAGACTGTCTTTTACATCAACCTGTGGAGCAGCTTATAGTTCCCAGAGGCATCCAGTAGGCTTTTTCATTTAACAAATACATTGTGAGTAGTTTATAATGTTTGGATATTTTTATTTTCTGACACAGCTTGCAATGTTATACCTGATTATCACTCTGTCACATTCCAGATTAATACTGAGCCTATCTACATAGGGAACTGTTTGGTCTAAAATTTGAACTGCAAAGTGAAAAGTTATTCTTAACCACATCTGCACATTACTTTTCCTCTTGCCTGAGATTTGTTGCATTTACTGTTGCAAAATCTTTCCAAAGCACATTAGTTAAATGAAGCTGAAAATCATTCATGCATATTTTATGGGAAAAAATTACAGATATATCTCCAGTTTTAAGTTATAAAACATGACTTTGCTTGGGCTATTAAAATATTCTGCCCCATTTAAAATAAGATACATAGTGAAAATTATGTACAGTAATAACTTTACAATTCTTATTAACATGAAGCATTTTAGCACAAAATGCATTTTGATAAAATTTATGCATAAATTCAAGCACTTCTGTTCAATTCTTCTCAGCAAATACAGAAGGAATATTATATACAAGGACTATCTAAAACTGGAAAAAATTGGAAGAATTCTAATTATTTTAAAAGCCACGAAGGCCACTGCCACCTTCACAAAAACTTAAAGAAGTTAAACCCAGCTGGGCTGCCTGCAGTTGAGGGAAGCAAGACAAAATCATACGATGAAAAATATCATGTTCCAAGTCTACCTAACACTGATTTTTCAAATTTATGCTATAGAGAGAAGGAAGATTTTAGTTTATTTAATGTGTCTTAGACTAATGGCTTATGTGATGCAGAAAAGTGTGCTGACACTGAAGAGAAGCTTTTGAGTTATTCTGAGTTAGAAGGGACCCAC